>ML254010.1:81171-93247 GCA_005239495.1 Nicotiana undulata
AAAAAAAAAAAAAAAAAAAAAAAAAAGCCGAATGCACTATGCTCCCATTATGTGGGCGGTCCGAGGACCACAAGGGTCTAGATTTCTACAAGAGGTTGTTTCGCTGCTTGAACCTGTGATCTCCTAGTCACATGGCAGCAACTTTACTAGTTACGCCAATGCTCTCCTTCTTTTGGACCAAGTAAATTGGAAGCTTTAATATATATATATATCATAACATTAATCAGAATTAACCATACCATTACATGAAAAGTACATCAACTGAAGTGTGAAGAATCAGAAATACAGAAAACCAAACATAGTAAATAAACACTTTTTTTAAGGGGTGATGTACACAGTGAAGTGAGTAATAGTTTCAACACCATCAGTTGTATGTTGATCCACATGAGGCAGAGTCTCAATCGTAGCATACCCTTTAGCATTCTCATATTTTCCAGTACCTCCAATAATAGCAATGTGAGAAATTGGCGTCGCGGTCCTGTGAATTCCAAAGAAACTAATTGTATCATCCATTTCATGTTCATGTTGTCCATGGAACAATGTTGTTAAAGCTAAAGTATGACTCGTCCCGTCCGAAGAACTAGTCAAGTAAAATCCTTGTGCTCTACCAAGAATTGCTGATCCCAATTCATGTCCCTCAGTTATTTCATTGTCTACAACAGTAATTGATCCGAACATGAGTTGTTGAAGGGATAGGCCAGCAGGGAGTTGCCCGGCTGTGACAAAAGGTTGGTTGTCTCCGCTGTTGACAATGTTGTTGTTGCCTGTGTTTTGGAGGACAGTGTTGGATTGTTGTTGTCCGTTGAGACCTACTAGGAAAGGGTAATTGTTGTTGTTGACGACGTTGTTAATGTTGTTGAGGGGAACACCACCGTCGATTGGGAAGACGCGGTTGTTAGCTTTTGAGAAAGGTAAATTGTTGGCATCCGTGTTGGCTACGATTCCAGTGACCACTCTTCCTGACGGGTGTGTACCGCCAAGTATGTCATGCATGAAAAAGGAGAATGTTGAGTGGCTTTCTGGAATAGGATTTGCAACTGTGGCACCAGACGTAGCAGTGGCTTCTGGTGCCACATTGGTAACAGGAGCTGCTCCAGTGTTTGTTGTTGCGTCAGCAACAGGAGTCACTGGAGCGACAGGGGAAACAACAGGAGCTGTATCAGGCTCGGGTTCAGTTGGAAAATCAGCTGAAGGAGCCACATTGGTTGCAGGAATAGAAGAATCGTCAATGGGTTCCGCGTTCGAATCAGGAGCAGTGACTGTGGCTGGAAAGTGGCCACTTGGCAATGTGGTGACCGGGGCCACCACAGGAGCCACAACAGGTTCATCTGAGCTCACTTCATCGAGGATTCTTGCTGAAGTAGCAATGTCAAACGAGAGGGTTAATAGCAAAATGCAGAAGGTGAATTGGAATGTTTTAGAGCAGAATTGGGAAAATTTGACCATTTTTTGCTTGTGAATGATTGCTATATGATGATTGATGAGAAGAAGCAAATGAAGAATTGACCAATGCTTGTTGATGATGAATGAGTATAGGCTAACTGTGTATAAATAGTTTTGGTTACAAGTTTCCTATTAAGTGGAGCTGATGAAATGGTTTAGGTAAAGTGTTTAGTTGCAATAACAAAATCCATAGAAAAGGTTTTGAGGCATTAGTTTTGTTGAACCTACTCTGTATTTGGGCAGTAGTAACCACATTATCATAATGCTAGTGAATTAGGGACTCTGGCCGGAAAAAAATTGTTCACACGGGTGCTTATACCAAATCATATTACTTTATTATGATTAAACTTATAATTATTGATTTAATGTAAATATTAAATGTGAATAAGTTTTTTCATAGCTATTGGTTTTTCCTTGCTATATTGTAGCTTCCTTGAGAGCTAAGTGGGCGTTTGGACATAAGAATTGTAAAATTTCAAGCAAAGGTAAAAAAAAAATTCAATTGAAAATGATATTTGAAATATAGAGTTTGGTTTGGACATGAATATAATTTTGGCTGTTTTTGAAGTTTTGTGAGTGATTTTAATTTTTTGAAAAACAGCTTTTTGGAATTTTTTAATTTTTTGAAAATTTTCAAAATGTATCTTCAGGTGAAAATTAAAATTTTATTAACAAATGTTGATTTCGGAAAAATATTAAACTTTTTTGTGAAAAAAAGAAAAAAATTTATGTCCAAACGGGCTCTAAGTTAAAAATGGGAAAAGAACTAGTACTATTTGGTATGAGTTGGAGAGTTGGAGTGGTTAATGGCTTAATGTAGTGGTTTACTTTTGCACTTTACAAATCCATATACTTTGTTAATGTCAAAGGTATGGCCCCTCAAACCTGGCCTGACGATGTGCAAAAGAAAAAGAAACAGTGAATATTAGACAACTATTTGTATGCCAAAATAGTTCATTAAAATAATATTAATATAAAAACTAACTGCATAGTTGAATTTCACCAACTGTTGCATTTGACCATGCTGGAGTCAGGGGCGGATCCAGTTCATTCGCTACGGGTTCCCGTGAACCCAGTAATTTTTGTGTAGAGCTTGTATTTGTATTGAAAAATTTATTAAATGTATAAGAATTCGCTTGGTGCTTTAAGTTTATAAAGCCACGAAAATGATGCGCTTGAGCCCTTTTTACATCTTTATAAAAAGGGGAATCATGCTTCTCGACACATAGACTTTCTAAGACCTGGCAGAGAGCAGGGTGATTGAATTCTAAGGGTTCAAGGTGCACCCTCAGTATGGAATCCAGATCTTGTGGATCAATGAAGAATTGTGGATCCTCCCGACCATAAAAAAGGAGTTGATAGAAGGAGGAAATCTGCTCTCGAGTTGAAAAACACAATTCGGTATTTAGCTTGGAACTCACTCTGTTCATCCATTTAGTATTGTATATTAACTTGAAATTTTTGTAGGAATCCATAAACCTAAAATCTTGGATCCGCCTCTAGCTGGAGTTAGAGTTTGAGCTACGGGTTCAGATAAATCTAATAGCTTTTGCCTAAATCCTATTTTATGTTAATTTTTCTTAAATTATGTATAAAATTTTAACGGTGTAACCAGTAACTAAGACAACCAACAAGTTCGATGAAGAATTCAATTATTAAAGTCAGAATCCACAAGTTTCAAATTGTGACTTCCCTTCTTTAGTTGGCACCCCATTGGTGAAAGATCATACACTTGAAATGTCATTGTGTCAATCAACTAATCAAATATTTTTGTTACTTGATTTTTTTCGCTTCGTTTACTGAGTACAAAAGTAATTAACCGTAAATGACCATTTAAACTTGTGATACTATAATTCAAATTATGATCTTTGATGATTAGAATGTCATTGCCACAAGATTGATAACTAAGATTTGAACTTGCGATAAGATTGGAGGGTAACTGATATTGTGTGAGCCCCTCGTCCTTTTATCTTATGGTGAGAGATCGAATCCACCTATGTAATATTCTCCTTCCATTCCTACTAACATTAATAAATTTTCTTAAAAATGCTTTAGTATAAAATGTTGTAATGGACCTTAGGAAGCAAAAAAAAAATGTATTTTTTAAAAAAGAAAAGAAATAAAAAATGGGGAGAAAAAAGGAAGAGCAAAAGGTGATTATGAACAGCAAAAAAGAAAATTAAAGAAAAACAAAAAATAAAACAGTGAAATCATCTCCTTTGATATCTCGCACGAACCGCCTCTACGGACCGACCGGTCCGATATTAAACCGTAGCTCCATCTTTCACTATACTCTCGTCTAGGGTTTAAACCCAAATTTCATTTCTGAATCTAACTTCTCCTTTCTTCTTCCTCTCAAAACCCTAAACCTCACTTCACTCCACTTCGATTCTCACTTTTAAACTAGGGTTTTAGCAGTACAGCAACTGCTACTACCAAAATGTATCTCTACAGTCTCACTCTCCAAAAACCCACCGGCATACTCTGCGCCATCAACGGCAACTTTTCCGGTGGCAAAGTACAAGAAATCGCCGTCGCCCGGGGCAAAGTCCTCGACCTCCTCCGACCCGACGATAACGGTAAGCTCCAAACCTTATTATCCGTCGAAATCTTCGGCGCTATACGCTCCTTAGCTCAATTTCGGTTAACCGGTGCACAAAAAGATTATATCGTAGTCGGGTCGGATTCGGGTCGGATAGTGATACTAGAGTATAATAAAGAGAAGAATGTTTTCGATAAAATTCATCAGGAGACTTTTGGTAAATCAGGTTGTAGACGGATAGTTCCGGGTCAGTATTTGGGTATTGACCCGAAAGGTAGGGCTGTTATGATTGGTGCTTGTGAGAAACAGAAGCTAGTGTACGTTTTGAATAGGGATACTGCTGCTAGGTTAACGATTTCTTCGCCGTTAGAAGCTCATAAGAGCCACACGATTACGTTCTCGATTTGTGGTGTTGATTGTGGATTTGATAACCCGATATTTGCTGCGATCGAGTTGGATTACGCGGAGGCGGATCAGGATCCTACTGGCCAGGCTGCAAATGAGGCTCAGAAGCATTTAACATTTTATGAATTAGATTTAGGGCTTAATCACGTGTCAAGGAAGTGGAGTGAACAGGTTGATAATGGTGCTAATTTGCTCGTGACTGTACCCGGTGGTGGGGATGGTCCGAGTGGTGTGCTTGTTTGTGCAGAGAATTTCGTGATATATAAGAATCAGGGACACCCTGATGTTAGGGCTGTTATTCCCAGGAGGGTGGATTTGCCAGCGGAACGTGGGGTTTTGATTGTTTCAGCTGCTATGCATAAGCAGAAGTCGATGTTTTTCTTTCTTTTGCAAACTGAATATGGAGATATCTTTAAGGTGACATTGGATCACGACAATGACAGGGTTAAGGAGTTAAAGATCAAGTATTTTGATACAATTCCAGTCAGTTCTTCGCTGTGTGTCTTGAAGTCAGGGTTCCTCTTTGCTGCGTCAGAGTTTGGGAATCATGCATTGTATCAGTTTCAGGCGATAGGAGACGATCCTGATGTCGAAGCTTCATCTTCGACGTTAATGGAAACTGAAGAAGGTTTTCAGCCTGTGTTTTTCCAGCCAAGAAAGCTAAAAAATCTTGTTAGGATCGATCAGATTGAGAGCTTGATGCCAATCATGGACATGAAAATAGTAAATCTTTTTGAGGAAGAAACTCCACAAATATTTTCACTTTGTGGGAGGGGTCCCCGGTCTTCGTTGCGCATACTTAGGCCAGGTTTAGCTGTTAGTGAAATGGCTGTGTCACAGCTTCCTGGTGTTCCTAGTGCTGTATGGACTGTGAAAAAGAATGTCAATGATGAGTTTGATGCTTACATTGTTGTCTCTTTTGCAAATGCAACTCTTGTGCTTTCTATTGGTGAGACAGTTGAAGAAGTTAGCGACAGTGGGTTTCTTGATACTACTCCATCTCTTGCTGTTTCATTGATTGGTGACGATTCATTGATGCAAGTTCATCCCAGTGGAATAAGGCATATTAGAGAAGATGGTCGTATTAATGAATGGAGAACTCCTGGAAAGAGAACTATTGTCAAGGTTGGATCTAATAGGCTTCAAGTGGTAATTGCACTAAGTGGAGGGGAGCTTATATATTTTGAAGTGGATATGACTGGCCAGCTGATGGAAGTCGAGAAGCATGAGATGTCAGGTGATGTAGCTTGTCTGGACATTGCCCCTGTTCCTGAGGGAAGACAAAGGTCCCGTTTCCTTGCAGTTGGATCTTATGATAACACTATTCGTATCTTGTCATTGGATCCTGATGACTGTATGCAGGTTCTGAGCCTGCAAAGTGTATCTTCACCGCCAGAGTCCCTCCTTTTCCTTGAAGTTCAGGCCTCTATTGGTGGAGAAGATGGTGCAGATCACCCTGCCAGCCTTTTTCTTAATGCCGGTTTACAAAATGGGGTTTTATTCAGGACTGTGGTGGATATGATAACTGGGCAGCTTTCAGATGCACGCTCACGTTTCTTGGGGCTTAGAGCCCCTAAGCTTTTTTCCATTGCTGTGAGAGGACGGCGTGCCATGCTTTGCTTGTCAAGTAGACCGTGGCTAGGTTATATACACCAAGGGCATTTTCTTTTGACGCCTTTATCATATGAGACTCTTGAATTTGCGGCCTCATTTTCATCAGATCAATGTGCAGAAGGTGTAGTAGCGGTTGCTGGGGATGCGTTGAGGGTCTTCACGATAGAGAGATTGGGCGAGACTTTCAACGAAACAGCTATACCTTTAAGGTATACACCAAGAAGGTTTGTTCTTCAACCTAAACGGAAGATGGTGATAATGATAGAGAGTGACCAGGGAGCATATACTGCAGAAGAGCGTGAAGCTGCCAAAAAGGAGTGCTTCGAGACAGTTGGAAATGGTGAAAATGGAAATGCAGAACAAGTGGAGAATGGTGAAGATGAGGATGGTAATGATCCACTATCTGATGAACAATATGGTTATCCCAAGTCGGAGTCGGGAAGGTGGGTTTCCTGCATCAGAGTCCTTGACCCAAGGTCAACACAAACCACTTGTCTGCTAGAGCTTCAGGATAATGAGGCTGCGTTTAGCATATGCACTGTTAATTTCCACGATAAGGAGCATGGAGCTCTGTTAGCTGTTGGTACTGCCAAGGGCCTTCAGTTTTGGCCCAAAAAATCGTTTGAAGCTGCATACATTCATATATACAAATTTAAAGAAGAAGGGAAGGTCCTTGAGCTTTTGCACAAGACACAGGTAGATGGTGTGCCTCTTGCATTGTGTCAGTTCCAAGGAAGACTACTAGCTGGTGTGGGGTCTGTCCTTAGGTTGTATGATTTGGGTAAGAAAAGACTGCTCAGAAAATGTGAGAACAAGCTTTTCCCCAACTCAATCACATCTATTCATACCTATCGTGATCGGATTTATGTGGGTGACATGCAAGAGGTATGATCATTATAAAATATTTTGTGTTAAACATAAGAGGAAGTATTAAAGTAACACATTCTCTTTGGATAATATTGTTCAATGTAAATTTGTGATAGAGAAGGTTTGTTCTGTTTTAGTCTAAAGACATAATGTGAATCTAATGACTGGGAAGTTGGAAGAGAAATGAGCTATTGTGATATTTTGCTGGTGAAAGTTTTTTTGCATGAGTATCAGTTGAAATTGAGGCAATAGAAATGGTTGGAGGAAATGTTGCGCAGTATGAAATGGTATATTGTTTTAAGAACATTCTGTGCATTAAATTGTTATAGCCTCATAAAACTAATTAAGCTCATAAATTCAGATAGCCTGAAACTAATATCCTTTTGCTAAGTCACTGAAGTTTTTTAATTATAAATTAAAGTTGTGATATAGAATAACTATTTGAATTTTTTTTATTTCCCCCGTCCCGCAGTAGAACAATGAATCTCGGTTGCATGATTATATGTTGTTACATAACATGATAATTACCTCCATAATTGCGTAGATTTTTTCTTCTGATTATATTAATTTACTACAGAGTGACTGAGTTGGCCGTTTGAATCCATAGAATGTAGACTGATGATTAGGTTAGATATTTGCTGACAGGAATTTTTATTCGGATTCTCATAAAGTAGTCTTCTTTGATGTCATATTTTATGAGGTGTTGGTTTCTACTGATCTGCTCAAATTGTTCTCTTCTTGCAGTCATTCCACTACTGTAAGTATAGACGTGACGAAAATCAACTGTACATATTTGCTGATGACACGGTTCCGAGATGGCTAACCGCAGCACAGCATGTAGATTTTGACACTGTGGCAGGAGCTGACAAGTTTGGGAATATCTACTTTGTGCGGTTACCTCAGGATGTCTCAGATGAGATTGAAGAAGACCCTACTGGTGGAAAAATAAAATGGGAGCAGGGGAAGCTCAATGGAGCCCCAAACAAGGTTGAGGAAATAGTGCAGTTTCATGTTGGTGATGTGGTCTCTTGCTTGCAAAGAGCATCACTTATTCCAGGAGGGGGTGAATGTGTAATTTACGGGACTGTGATGGGGAGCGTCGGGGCAATGCTTCCATTTACCTCGAGGGATGATGTTGACTTCTTCTCTCATTTGGAGATGCATTTGAGGCAGGAGTTCCCACCTTTATGTGGCAGGGATCACATGGCCTACAGATCTGCCTACTTCCCGGTTAAGGTAGGCTTGTACTGCTCAATCAGCTATTTCCTTAATGTTCCAACGCGGAAGTGGTATTTACCTACATAGTTTGACATCCTGATTGGTAGCAGAGATGCGCTAGTGTAGCAAATGAATGTAAATAAACTTCCTTGCGAAGTTAAATTAATGCTGAAGTGAAACTGGGAATTTGTCATTAGCTACTTTACAAGACTTGGTTGGTGGTAAGCTTAACCCGTTCTGCTCTAGATCCCAATTAACATGTTTAACACATAAAATGGTTGGATCATTAA
This sequence comes from Nicotiana undulata, assembly GCA_005239495.1. NCBI lineage: Eukaryota > Viridiplantae > Streptophyta > Magnoliopsida > Solanales > Solanaceae > Nicotiana > Nicotiana undulata. The sequence goes on from ML254010.1 coordinate 89,551, forward strand.
ATCGTGGAGCAGTTCTAGAACAGCAAATGTGCTTGTGCTATCATGGATTATAAGTAGTTGCGTCCTCCATTGGCTATGTCGTTTGACAATGAGCAATTTAGTGTGCCTTGTGAATGTTTATGTTTTTCTTGATTTCACTAGTTTGAAGTGTTGTGCATGCTTGAACAATAGGGAACTCTAAGTTGCCACAGGCTGTTTCTATTTCGACCTAGTTGATTTTATGCCTAGGTCGCATCTCCGAGTGTTGAATTATGCAATTTTAGCTGAAACTGTTACGAGTTCAGGTCTGATATTAACTAGATTACATGGTACTATTAAAGAGTGTATAATCTTTTTATTTCATTTACTTAAAGTCACCTTGATTGTTCAATCCTTATCTCATGTTGATGATAATGGTGATATATTGGAACTATTTTGCAGGATGTGATCGATGGAGACTTGTGCGAACAGTTCCCAACCTTGCCAATGGATATGCAGCGCAAAATTGCAGATGAGTTGGACAGGACACCAGGCGAGATTTTGAAAAAGCTAGAAGAAATAAGAAACAAAATTATTTGAGAACATGTTTAGATAAAGGTAGATTCCCCTGTCTTTTGAGAACATATGGCTTTTGCATGTCAGTCATAGTTGATCTTTTTTTTGCATAAGCCATTGTGTCCAGGTAAGTCTGCACCTCTTCTAATCCATCATGTACGTGTTACCTTCTATCATCATAGGTGTTAAGTAACTTCTCCGAACAAGCCTTGTGACAGATGAGAAGAATTCACTTAGCATACTAGAATTTCGACCTTGTTTCCCAAGTTTTTTTCCAACTATTCGATAGGGCACACCTTCAAGGGTTAGTCATAGTTGATATTGTCAATTGACTACTAAAGGAAAAGCAAGTTTGTAAGAGAAATTGGTTGTCGAGGTTCCAATCTCAGTTATAACACTTGGTGTGAGCTCATCTGCTCCGGCCTTGGTAGGCATGACTGTCTTGGCAACCTGTATTTGTTGGTTAATCAAGCTGCCCAGTAGATTGGTCGAGGTGCATCAGCTGGTCTAAGAAAAAATAAAGGAGAGTTGGAAGTCTAGAAGCTTCATATTATTTATGGCTTGGAAATGGAATCAAGTTTTCCTTTTGTCATCAATAAATTCAGTTGTGTTGTCAATCAATCCTTGCTGCGCCTCTAGCAGTACATCAATATAGTATGGGTGGCAAACGGACGGTTCGGGTCGGTCGAATATAGACGGGTCAAACACGGGAAATGAAAAAGCAGATAAAATTATCTGACCCGACCCATTTTTAATATGTATTGAGAATGCGTTAACCGGCGGATAATATGGATATTCATATTATTCGTGGTAACTTGAATACGATCACTTTTGGAAGAATTCCTAGGCTCCCAAACTTGACTAACCCCCAATTTGTGTCTTTAAAAATGTAAAAGTTAAACCCATTAGTTATTCATTGGTTATCCATTTTAAGTGGATAATATGGCCATTTCTAAAAAGTTCATTATCCAACCTATTTTTTTAGTGGATAGTATGAATGGATAGCTGTTTCTTTTATCCATTTTGCCACCATTAGTTAGTTAAGAGATACTCAAAAGCATACTCTTTTATGTGATAGCAAACAATGTCTTGTTTCTCTCTTTGGTACATCAATATGCCATTTGTCTAGGGGCACAAAGACATCTAGATCTATGTGATAGCCGACTGTCATGTTTGTTTCTTTTTGGTAAAGCTCAAACCACTCAAAATTGATTTGTTTATGACAAGGTGATGGTTTTAGTCTTGATCAATCCAAGCGAACAATCATGTGGCGGCATAAGAGGGAGCATGCTGCAGAGAGCTATGGATGTTACATTTGATTTGAGCTTTGTGGATGTAAGAGAAGAGACCAGCATGTCCTCCAAGCTTTGCTTACTATAGAAGTATTTGAAGAAAAGATGCAGAGTGATTTGAAGAAAAGATGTTGAGGGAATTATTGCTCAGTTTCTGTTGTAATTATGCTGTAGCGTAGCCCCTAGTTATTTCAACTGATTTTGTAGCAAACTACCATTAACTGAATTGTGTATTTCCAGTTTGTTTATGAGAAATGTAGTCACGATACAGACATTGATATCAATGTTTTGCTTGCAGCTAAGACCATTTTAGAAGTTAATATAAAGATCAAACCAGGTACCATGTTTTGCAGCTAGCATAAGAACTCTTAAGTCATATTTTATCACCTGCCAACTGTTTTCCAGGGGTTGCTACGTTACGTTATTGATCCTTATCTCTCTTAGGAATCATATGAACTACTCTGTATAGGTTAAATAGCAGCTTCCAAATAAGCCACGCCATGAAATTTTTTGTACACTGCGCCTAACATTTTTTGTTTGATTAATCATATGTAGCCATATAGTTAACAAAGTCGATTGACCTCTATTTTAATTTATTTCATTACTGGCATGCGCATTGTTTCTTCCTCTATGACAGATTGTGTTTGTGAAAATTACGTCGCGTAGATAGGTAAAATGTTGTTTTTATGTATATGTATATACTGTATGTTGAATCCCATTGGCTTTTTCCTGTATGTTGAATCCCCTTGGCTTCTTCCTGTATTTACTTCTTTATATTTTAAATCCTCTTGGTGAAAATTTTGGTTACGCAACCGACTCTGTTGCTTTCATATTATGCAGAAATGAAGAAACAAATACACCACTTCTAGCATCAAAGATTTGAGCCTTTCCCTCTTTAACCACTTGATAAATCACAATTTGTGAAGTTTGCAATTCAGCACTCTTTATAAAGAATTATGCTTATCTTTTGTTTTCTTCTTCTTGTTTTACAGGTATCAAATACCACAGCCATCAACAAGATAAGGATATGCCTAACTACTGATCTTTGGTAAATTGTCATTTGCATGCTTTTGTTGTCTCTCTAGCCTTGAATTGCCCATACTGATTTTCTCATTGAGCCAACTGATAATGTCCGAAAACACGATGTTTCTGTTCTCAGGAAATTCACCATAGGAAAGGGAATGCCACATTCCTGGGTACAACTTGAAGCTCTTGTCGATGCTCGAGGCCTTTTCGTGTAGAAGTTTGCTCACAGATGGATCAGTAACTGTGTCCTCTCCTCCATGTACAATTAGAAATGGCAATGTAACTTCCTCAAGTCTTTGCTCCAAATCCATGCTAACAGTAAGTAGTTGGTACCCGGTTTGTAGGCGAGGTCGTCCCTTGTAGCAATATGGATTGTTTCTGATCTGCATTTATCGAGCCATTGTTAAGGCAAACATAAAAATATAAAGCTTTTATATGTGCAAAATATTGGTCCATTAGTTAAAGTTAAGGAGAGGGGAAGAAAATAAAGTTTGCCCCCAAGGTAAGTTACTCAGGTCCTTCAAAAATGTCTCTGCCTTTGTGTCAGATCCTCCCAAAATTATTTATTTTGAAGGACCTGACACGGGTGAGCCTTTTTTTTAACGACCCAAGCAACATAGTCCCTATTCCCTAAGGCTTTGGCTAGTGATAAGAGTACAACACTACATTACGGGTTCGAATCACATATTTCATTGAGATTCGAACTTGCAATTGGTCCTTGGGTTTCTTTGTTACGAAAAAAAGGATAGACGGCTGGCCATTGTTCATTGAGGTTCGAACTGTGTGCCACTGGTCCTCGAGTTTATCAGTTAACGAAAAAATTATGGGGGTGAAAGGGGGGTGGG
>ML254010.1:93364-162813 GCA_005239495.1 Nicotiana undulata
GGGGGGGGGGGGGGGGGGGGGGGGGGGGGGTGTTGTACCTCTTTTCTAACTTCAGGGTCTCTGAATGCAGAATCAACAACATCTTGAGTAGGAATTATTTTCCAGGTTGGGATAAAGTTGCAAAGTTTGGTCAAAACACTTATCACCATTGGATGTGGCCTCATATCATCAGCAATCTGCTTGAAAATTTGAAAGATCAATAACCACTACACACAAAATTCAAAGAAACAAACTAATTCGAAGATTGTGGACATTATAAAGCTTGTTTCCATAGAGTAAGTAAAAATGTCAAATTTAAAGCCAAAATATTAATATTTTTCTTAAAAAAAACATCATAAAAAAAGTTAAAATTGCAGTACTAATTTGTCAATTATGCAAATCCAATTTCGTTTTCATAGAGTTAGTAAATTGTCATATTTAAAAACCAGAATAGACGTATTACTCCCAACAATTTGTATATATCAAGATGTTTTCATAGTCAAATTAGGATATCAAGTTGTTTTCATAGTCAGTAAAGTGTCACATTAAAGCCAGATTTGTCATATTTACTCCTAATAAAACCGTCTAATGGCTGCAACATCATCCACGTGCATGGTTCATATTCTAGCCAAATATTCTTTATTTTTATCTTCTCTTTCGTATTTTAATAACTCAACCTCAATGGAGGTTATATATACATAAAACCTATATATGCCGTATAATGAGAAAAAACGAAGCAAAAAGCGCCAATAACGACAACAATTACTACTACTACTACTACTATACTTTAACCTCGATTAGGTTGGAATCGTTTCTATAAATATGAGATTTTTAAGTTATTTCATTTAAGTTCGATTAAGATACAACAACAACAATCCAGTAAACATTAAGTTCGATTAAAATATTATATAAAAATAAATATATTAATTACAAACCACTTTTTCCATGTTACTATGACCATTTCTTAGGAAGGGACCAAATAGAAAGGACTTTTAATCATTAAATTAAATATTAATCAAATGTGCCAAAGCAGTAAGACAATTTGCTTTCCAGTCAGCCAAGCCTGCTCGCACGTTCTATCAAGTTACAAATTTGGTCAAACACAACCCCACCACATAATATATTTCTTGTATTAAATAAAAAATACAAGTTGGAATAAAAATGGAATTTCCCTTCTCCACTTCTTTGCTGGGACCTTTTCTTTTTTTTGGGGGGGGGGGGGTATATATACAGTGTAATCCTCTAAAATATTCTCATTTATTTCGATATTTTTTGCTTGCTACAGTAAAGTGTTGTTATATTATGATATACTATAAAATTGGTTTCGAAATTTTTTTGGCTTTTAGTGAAGGATTGTTATATAGGGGATGATGTTATAGAGATGTCTGACTATATAAAATTATTGTCCCGCTAACAACAATAACAATAACATACTCAGTATATTTCCTCCCCTTCTTACGTGGGGTCTAAAGAGTATAGTGTGTACGCAAACCTCACCACAATTAAAGGAGGAAGAAGATTTTTTTTCTTAACTCGGATTTACTCTGATTAAAAGTGGAAAGATCGAATATGGATAGAAAAAAAAAACTAAAATTTGATAAATTTAATTTTTGACAAAAAAACTGAAATTTGATAAATTTAATTTTGGACACATACCTTACACATTGGAGCAATTAAAACAGCACCATCCCAAAAGTCAGATTTCTTTCTATGTAAAAGTAAAGCCACAGCTCCACCCATTGATTCTCCCATCAATATTCTCATCTTCTTCTTATTTTCTTTCCTTTCTGCATTTATCACCAAATAAAATAAAACAAGAATAAGTCAAACCCCACAAAATTATCAGAAAAAATCCCAAGAAAATAGGAAACAAACATACACATGTCCCTTAGAATGATTCATATAATGGGGTTTTAACTCTACTCAAATTCCGCTCCTCTATCGTTCTTCACTTAAATATTAAACTTTGTCTCGGGCGTGACATATACTAAACTAACCCCCGACATTAACGTAGTGCTCTCTTACTACCGGACCAAAGTCCTAAGGCTTAAGGAGACCCTTGGAGCAATGCTAAAATTGTTCAGTATTATCAAGAGTTTGAGCCATGGAAACAGTCACTAATACTTGCATTGGGGTAAGCTGTCTACATCAGTATACCCATAGGGATGCGCCCCTTCCTCGGACCCCGCATGAATACCAGATACTTTGTATGCATTAGGGTAAGCTGTCTACATCAATATACCCATAGGGATACAGCTGTTCCTCGGACCCCGTGTGAATACTAATACTTTGTGCACCGGCTGCCGCTTTTATTTTTTTTGGTATAAAGGGAAAAAGCAGAGGAAAATAAAAAGAGATGAAATAAATACCAGAAATTTTAGAATAATGATCAGAGCAATCATCAACAACAGCATCAAAACTAGAAACAAAGCCTTGAAGTCCAGCTGATTTTCCATGGCCTTCATAATCCATTCCATAAACTCCAAATCCTGCTTTCGCCAGTCTAATTCCAGTATCTATTTTTAATTAATTATACATAATCAAATATTAGTTTCAGTAATCCAGATTAATAATTTACATAATTATATTTTAAAAATAAAAAAATAAAAAAATTACCTTTCATTGAGATACTGCACTCCATAGCATATCCATGGCAGAGAAAAATCAAAGCTTTTGGTTCACAATTTATAGGCAGCCAACTACATGTAAATAGTTTCATTCCTCTAGAATTCAATATATATTCCTGTAAATTAATAACCCAAAAAATAATTAGAACTTAAATCAGAAAAATCAAAGTGGAATAACAAATTAGTTTTAAAAAAAAGAAGAAATTCTTGGCTTACCTCTTCATATCTAACACCATCATATTCATTAGCCTGTTCATAAAATTAACAAAAAACATAGATTAACACTCAATGATAAAATAAAATAGAAAAAAAATGGAGATTAAAGTGAAGAAAAAAAGAAATTACCATGATAAGAGTGTATCAGAAAAAAAAGCTAGAATGAATATGTTATTATTTGTAAATAGAATATTTAGAAAGAAATTTAATTTAGTGGGATATATTTGAAAAGATAATAAGAGTAGAAGAAATATGAAGTTTAGTATGAGAAAAATAGAAAGGAGATTATGAGGTATTTATAATATATGGTTTCTGAGAAGCCTTGTCAGCATAGAATTACGACGCCAAATTGGATTGGATTGGATTTGTAGGGTACACTCTCTCTTTGCTTTAGTTTTAGTTTATTTAATTGGGCTGTGTTTTTTTAAGTATTTCATTTTTATATTTTTTATACCTCTTTTTTATGCATCCACAAAAAAGAATAAAGAGTTTAAAATTTATAATCTTAGACGGAATTTCTTACATTATCTACTATATTGTAGCAAGTCAGGTGTCTTGTTTTTCAGGTTACAACAACAATCCAGTATAATCCCGGCTGTTTTCAATAGACCCTCAGCATCCTTCCTTCCCAGAACTCTCCACCTTGCTCTTGGGGTGACTCGAACTCACAACATCTTGGTTGGAAGTGAAGGGTGTTTACCATAAGAGCAGCCCAATAATTTATAATTATGATATTTGAGTATCATCCAAAAATTATCTGATAATTATATGAGTTGTTTAATTTAATTACATAAATTTCTTATTACTGAAGAGATAAGACGGCAATTATGCTTTTATTTAAAATATTACTTTTTATGATATTCTCTAATAATATACGTGCATTGCGCGAGTATTTAATATTATTAGTTATATTAAAACCAGAGATAAGCCATATATGGTTATTATTTTAGCGAGAATAGTGAGGAGAAATCTTAGGTGGTTCTTCTTGCACTTGCATCGATTTGGTACGAAAATATATGCTAAAATTGTGCAATGTCTTTTGAAGAAAAGGCCTATTTTTATTATATTCTTTTTGAAGAGTACAGACCTTTTTATAAAAGTAACACTTCTCTATAAAAGTCAGAGTTTTCTAGAACTAATTTTTATTTTATGTTATAATATATATTTTTTATAACAACACATTATTATAATATTCAAAAATATTCGAAACAAATAAAACAGATTTTACCGTATAAGAAAAAAATATCGTAGGTGAAACGAAAAGCGCCAAAATAGCCAACGATCTTTATCTTGCTCCAACAATTACTATTCCACCAATAGCCAACAATTTGACGTTAAAATGTCAAATGAAAAAAAAAAGTAAAAACTTATTGGTACGATATTTACATCGAATTAATAAATATATGATATATGTTTGCCCATAGATATCTCACATTTTAATTAGTTTTAAAAATATATATTTTAGATTAATTTTATAAAATCGCTTAACCAAGTAAGTTTATATTATTTTATATAAACACCGCATGTGAATAATTTTTTATCAAAATTAATATGCCGATAATTTATATTAAAGCTTTCAAAAGCATAATTATGATTTATTAAGACTTCAAATCTAATGATACTGATTTAGATTCAATTCATTATGTTTTCTTCCCCCCTCGCTCATTCCTCTTGTAATAGATTTTGGTTTTTTAATTGAAACAAATAATTAAGAATGAATTAATCTAAATGCACTGAGATCTTCAATCTAATTTAATTAGTGATTTGTGATATATAGTAATCTATCTGATCAAGTCACCGACAGTTACGTTTTATAAGGTCAACTATATATATTTTGGAGATTGAATCCCTAGTGATTCTTCTTGATTTTTTTCAATAAAACTTTATGTTCATATTTTTATATATATTTTATTTAGTTATCTTATTTTTTGGTGGTAATTAGTCAATGAGTGGACGTATTGTATGTCGTAATCCTCCAGCAAAGCTGCAAATTGTTTGAGATAATATCCTTATTTTTACTTTCCCCGCTTAGTGTTGATATATGCTTCGGGGCTCAATTAATTCAGATCCGCGCCGCATAAAGACCGTTAAGAGGGAAGTACTCCCCATCAAAAAAATTTGTTTTCTCCGAGTTCGAAAATTTTGGTTAAGGATGAAGGGATCGTATATCCATCTCCACCATAACCCTCGATCGTGGCGATATCCTTAATCAACATTAGCATTAATCAGTAATAAACCTTGAATTTGCTACTTGGAAACTTGTATTAAAATATAAAAGTGTTAGACTTTAGAAAACGGTGATTATTTATTTAAAACTTGTACTAATTAGTCTTAAGACACGGTTTTGTATATATTCGTTTTACCATATCTTTGATGTTCATTAGTCTCGTAATGCTTTTAAATATATTTACACAATTAAATTATTTTAAAACCAATTAGAGGCAATTGTTTACATTAAGTATAAGTTGGTAACGTAAAAAGAGGACGAATAACCTGTTGGAATTAGTCAACAAGTCAAGTTACATCGACCAAGAATTTTTTTTAATACAATAAGTAAATAAAACTTAAAATTTATTTTATGTAAAACTCCTTTTTCTTGTCCTTTATATTTATCGGATCAAATATCTAGACGGTGTGTGGCTTGGGTGGGGAATTATGCTTTAAGTTCATAATAATTATTGATTTGCATTAACTTTTATATTTGCATTTATTCTATATTTTTCATCACATGATTCATGAGTTTTATTAATGAATGTTCACAAAATTAATAGTACAAAAAAGACAACAGAAATGTTAAAATCATTTTTCATGTGTCTACTTGGGCTCATTAGAATTTTGTCAATCTTTGGAAAAGCCATTAATTTGTGTGCAGATAATTTTGGAAGGACAAAATTAAAGACGGCCATTTTGACTTGGCCTAAAAGTGTGTCTTTGGCATTTGTTCCTTCTTCTTTGTTCACATTGACACCACTTTTATTGTTCCTTAGCACAGTACATGCATAGTTCGCACCTGCTATTTGTACATCATGTCTCTTTATAATTTTAAAATTAAGAAAATATCTTTTTTATAATTTTTATGTGCAAAAAACGAATCACTTATGTGTAAAAGTAAATCTCTCATGTGTAAAAAAAGAGATAGGGTCATAAAACTAATGGAAGGGGGTGCCACTAGGGGTCCACAAATCGAATCGGAAAACCGCACCAAACTGAAAAGTCAAACCAAATCGATTAAAAAATCCGAGAGACTTTTAAGACTTTATATATAATTTTCTTTAAAAAAACGTCTGGAAATATTTGGGATTCTCTTATGAGGTGCAATATTTAATAGAATAGTGCTTCATTTTTTATTAACTTTAAATAATGGGTTGTATGATCCCAGCTATCAATAAGAATCTAATTGATCCCAGCTATCAATAGATCCCGCCTCGAGGTCTGTATATCAATCAAAAGGATTTCCTTTTAGCAAGCGGATGAACTGCTTAATGAGTAATCTCCATAAGTCCCAACGTTGATGCACGTTTCAATAAAGTGCGCCACGTGTTGCTTTGGATTACCTTTACCATCGAACAGTTAAAACTTTGGAGGTTGATAGCCAACATGCATCTTCAACATATCGATCCTTGCAGTATATGGCTTTGCGTATGTAAGAGAAGAATTGGTATCAACTTCGTACTTGCTTTTAATAGTTCATTCAATGAACTAATTCAGTTGATCAATTGGAATCATTTCTTCAGATGAGACAGAGATAGCCTTAGCGGATGCAACTTGTCTTGAGGTAGAACTACTCTCTAGAACCTTTGGGAGCTTGCTAGGTGCATGTGTGGATTCTTCTTCCATCAAGATTCTCACCCTGTCTGTTAACTTGTCAATTCTAGCATCTTGATTTTGCATGCACTTGGTCAAGCCAGCGATTGCTTCCGTCAAGTTTGCCAATTTCTCCTCCACATATGAAGTGTTTGTCACCATGGCTTGCATGATTGTTGTGGATGATGGGGAGTAGCATGGATTGTCACACATATTGATTCTCGAATGGCTCACACTATGCGGTGTAAGTGGGGAAGATCCATTACTTGAAATATCATCATAAGAGTTTTCTTGATCTTTCAGCAATATCGATTCCTCCTTCAGGCACATTCGTAGACAATCTTGCTCCTTTTGATGATGAAGATCCTAAAACAGGGGTTGATGCGGATGGCACTTGGAGTGCTTGTTGTCCTGAAGAACTTGCTTGCTCCTCGTAACTGGTCCGAAGTTTCTAAAGGTAACATCGATGATGCTTTCCACACTAGCATAGAACCTGGAGTTAGCGGCCTTGGTGGATATAGATCTGGAGTTGATTTTCTTTGAAGCCATTTCGACGTTCTTGAACTTTGGTGATTGAAAAGTTGATATGAGAGGTAGAGATCGTCCCACTGGGTGTGCCAAAATTTGTAGACAATAAATTTCGTCAAGAAAATAATCGAGACCGAAAAATATCGCAACAATCCTAGTATTTGACTTCAAATAATTTGAGTGTACAATCTTTATGGATCTTCTGATTCTTCTTTCCAATAGTAAGTAAATTCAAGGGACTTTGAGCTTGATCTTGAATCTATATTTGTTGTCATGAACGAAGATCTTGAATTCAACTAGCACGAACTTCGATTTGAACTTGTACTCCTTGAATCTTGATTTGTTCTTCGTTCTTGAGCTTGAGTTTGATTTGTACTTCGTTCTTGAAGCTTGAAACTTGCGGAGGAATTTGCAGCGTTCGATCCACGGGCTCTTTCTTGCTTCTTGTTATAATTTCAAGTGTCCTTTCTGAGTTATGAAGACCCTTATTTATAGTTGTGAGAGGGGAGAGTTATGTCTTATGAAAAGAACAAACTCTTTCCGACCAATCAAATTGAAGTGTGATAAGGCCGTATTTGATTGGCCAGAGCAAGTCACTTGCACACGTCGCACGATTTCATTGGCATTTTAATGTGATTTGACATGCTTTGTTATTTTGACACGTGGCTCGATCCTAATGGATCTTCCGCTTGACTTGGCATGCCACGTCATTTGACACGCGGCACCAAACTGGGCCTCTAAGAAGATGACATCTTGGACTTAGTGAAGTTGGCTCATTACTTGTAGCCCAACTAAATGGGCTAGCCCACTAGGTTTGGACATATTTATTAACCCATATGTATTGGACTTATATAATTAATTCAATTATATTAGCCCATAATATTTATTTGACCTAAAATACATTTAATTGCGATTAAATCAAAAAAAATTATGAATTTAATTTAATAAAGTTTTAATTGCCTACACATACTAATGTCTAAAAAGAATTAGATCCACTCTTAAAGAAATACATTTCATTGCAATAACTTAATCTTTTAGATGGGATAAGTTAATAAAATATTAGTTTTGGCTATAAATAACATTTCAATATTTACTTAAAGAAATACTCCATTAATATTTGAAATACTAGTGAAATATTCAAACTTTTGTTGGAGAAATATTTCAAAGTTAAATGATAGTTTTCACTCACAATTCTTCATTTATTTTGAGAATTATATTTTATAGTCAAATACAGTTTCAAATTCCAAATACGCTTTTCCAATTTCGAAGTATAAATAATCTTTCTTTTTCCAACTTCAAATTAAAACATTATCCAAACGTCTAGCTATAGTTGTGTGTGAATGAAACCGTTAGTTGTACCCCTTTAAAGTGGCAATCTTCAGAGTCAAGGATCAAAACCATCTCATTGCAATTTGCATGTCAAAAGTCAAACTAACCACTTGTTTGACTATTTAATAAAAAGTACTCTCTTCGGTCACTTTAATTAATTTTTATTAGTTATTTTTATAACTTCTCTTTTAATATTAATTAATAATACAATTAATCATATTAACTTTAATTTGTTCATTGGTAATATAATAGATATTTCAAGACTCTTTATTTCAATATTAACTTTGAAAAAAGGAAATAATTCCTTCTTGATATCTGAAAAAATTAAATATTACGGACCACAAAAAAGTATCAATAAATCGTTTAAAGTGAACCGGAGAGAATACATCTTATTCCCCAGTTGTTGGATGGAGACTCTTCTTAAATTGGCTTCTATGTTTTAAAGATACTTCTTTTTCTTTTTATTATTTCTTTTCTTTGGAACAAGTTGGCCCTGAATACTGAAGCTTTAATTAGAATGAAAAAGTAAGTGGTCTTGAAGAAGACAACAACAACAACAAACCCAGTTTGATCTCAATAGGTGAGGTGTGGGAAAGGTAGCCTGTTCGCAGACTAACGTTATGTGATTTTTGTTCGCCTCATGTATTGTATTCCCTATTGTTATTATTTGGTACTACTTATCCTTTATCTCTCCCTTTTTCTTTTCTTTTCCTTCTTTCTTCCTTCCTTGCTTTCCTCCTCTTCTTCTTGCCCTTCCTGAGCCGAGGGTCTATTGGAAACAACCTCTTTACCTGCATTAATGCTTCTTCTCTTAACATGTCTGAACCATCTCAGTCTCGGCTCCCGCATCTTGTCCTCCACGGAGGCTACTCCCACTCTGTCCCGGATAGCTTCATTCTTAATCCTATCTCTCCTGGTACACCCACATATCCATCTCAACATCCTCATCTTTGCTACTTTCATCTTCTACACGTGGGAGTTACTGACTGGCCAACACTCAGCCCCATACAGCATAGCCGGTCAAACCACCACTCGATAAAACTTACCCTTAAGTCTTGGCGGCACACTCCTATCACATAAAACACCGAAAGCGATCCTCCACTACATCCATCCCGCTCTAATGCGATGTGCGACATCTTCGTCAATCTCTCCGTTACCTTAGATAATAGAAGCAAGATACTTAAAACTCGATCTCTTGGGGATAATTTGAGCATCAAGCTTAACCTCTACGTCTGCATCATGGGCCCCGTCACTGAATTTTCACTCCAAGTATTCTGTCTTGGCTCTACTCAGTTTGAAACTTTTAGACTCCAAGGTCTGTCTCCAAACCTACAACCTCGCGTTAACTCCGATATGCGTCTCGTGAATCAACACTATATCATCGGCAAATAGCATGCACCAAGGCACCTCCTCTTGGATGTGTCGCGGCAGTACATCTATCGCCAAGGTAAATAAAAATGGGCTAAGAATCGATCCCTGGTGCAACCCCATCACCACAGGAAAATACTCCAAGTCAAGTGCTCTTAAAGACACCGTAACAAAATAATATAAACATTATTAAATTGAATAACAACAATAAAAACAAATGTCTCAACTCAACCAAGGATCGATCATATGAATCTTCACTGCTTTATTTAATTAGCTCAATCATGTCATTTTTTAAGTTAAATGACTTGTTAGATATAATTTTCTATTTGTTACTAAAATGAGAACTTAAAAAAGCAAATTATCTTTGTAAGAACATGTGTGTTCGAAATAATACGTACTCCTGTTTCTTTTGCAGAGAATAACAGTAATAAAGAAAAGTGGATTATTGAAAGTTGATTCTCAATAAACTTTAGAGTTGAGAAAGTAATAATAATTTTTTAAATTACAATAAACTGCATTGTAATAGTTTTTCTTTACAGCTTGTTTGGATAGTTGTTATGTATCGTTTCATAAGGTATCGTATATTATTGCATTGTATTGTACTGTATTGTTTTGATGTATACAATGTGTGAAGATTAATTAGTTGAGCTTATGTTAGTTATAGTGTTTAATAGTTAGTGGTGGGTCCCAGCTAACCATAGTTAGGTTGTTAGAACTATAGTTAGATGATATAACCATAGTTAAGTTAGAAAGTATATATTGATGTAATTCATTTTTCTTTTGGTCAATATACAGAGATTTTCTTCTCTCTTCCTTCTTCTTCTTCATTTTACTTCGATAGCCATGGCAGAGACTCAGTAGAGCTTGCATGAATAAATCTAATGTGTGAATTGAGATTTATTCAGCTCACATGGTATCAGAGCAGTGAACGATCTAAGTTTCCGCAAATTATACCCTAGATCATCACTGATCCTTCATCGTCTTCTTCACAAAGCTCAATTAGCGACTGTCAATGGCGGCTGATAAGATTGATCACACACATCCTCTATTTGTACATCCTTCAGATACTCCAAGTTCAATTTTGATTCCTGTAAAGCTCACAGGATTAGAAAACTATGGCTTATGGCGTCGGTCAATACGAATTGCACTACAAGCTGAGTGGAAGCTAGGGTTCTTGCTCATAATATGCAAAAAGGACTCGTTTGAGCTTGCATTACATGAAGATTGGGAAACATGCAATGCTATTGTATTGTCCTGGATCATGAACACAGTTTCTCCAGAATTACTTAGCAGAATTGTGTACTCGTCTGACGCACATTTGGTCTGGGAAGATCTGAGGGAAAGGTTTCACAAAGTGAATCGTGTGAGGATTTTCCAATTGCACAGGGAGATAGCCCCAATTTCGCAGGGAACAGATTCTGTGTCTACATACTTCACAAAGCTTAAGGAGTTATGGGCTGAGTATGATGTGATGGTGCCCATTCCTAATTCGAAGGAATACATCGAGCATCTTTAGCAACAAAGGCTAATGCAGTTTCTAAGTGGACTCATTGAGACCTATGATCAAGCTAGACGACAGATCTTAATGAAAACTACAAAGCCAACTTTGAATCAGGCTTATGCTTTGATAATTGAGGATGAGAGTCAGAATTCTAACTCAGTCGTAGGAAATAAGGGAGATCCTATTGCAATGCAAGCAACCAAAGGGCAACCAGCAATGCAAGCCAATAGGTATAAGGGAAAGAAGCCGTTTGTGAAGTGTGAATACTGCAATAAGCCAGGTCACTCTAAGGAGAACTGCTACAAACTTGTTGGATATCCAAATGATTTCAAGAACAAAAGACCATATGCAACTAACATAACTCTGGAGTCTTTGGAAATAACAAACCAGTGCAATAATGTGAAGAGAAAGGCAACAATGATGCATTAAAGGCAGGACCATATTTTACTGAGGATCAGTACAAACAGATCTTTAATATGCTAAACAAAGAGGCTCCTGAGTGTCAAGCCAACATGGCAGGTATAGCTACTTCCTTAATGGAAAATTTTCATTGCACAGAATGTATAATTGATTCTGGTGCTACACATCATATTGCTGGTGAATCAGAAACATTAGTAGACAAGAGTAAAGTGAATGTACATAAAAGTGAACAAGTTCATCTGCCCACAGGAGAAAAGGCTAATGTGTCAGACATTGGTAAAGCAGTCATTCTTGACAAACTGGAGTTGGATGATGTACTATTTGTGCTTGAGTTCAAGTTCAACCTTTTGTCACTCTCTAAACTAACTAGACAACTGATGTGTTCAGTGAATTTCTTTCCTGATTTCTGCCTGTTCCAGGACCTTTACAGTGGCAAGGTGAGGGAAATTGGTAGAGAGAAGGGAGGTCTATACATACTGAAGAAAGGTTTCAAGGGAGACTTGGACAAGTTCATCAAAGGAATAAGACAATTTGCATCCACAAGCACTAAGAAGGATGAGGAAGATGGAACACTTTGGCACATGATATTGGGCCATGCTTCAGTTAGTACTATGAAGAATTTGGATTTCCTTCGCAATAAAACTGTAGACATAGCAATAAATAGTGACTGTTCTATATGTCCTCTTGCTAAACAAAGTAGATTAGCATTTCCTAGAAGTGTGACTATAAGTGAAAAACCTCTTTCTATATTTCATTTGGATGTTTGGGGTCCATATAAGTACCCAACTCATGATAGAAAATATTTTTTCCTGACTATTGTAGATGATAATACAAGATATACATGGATACTTATGCTTCAATTAAAGAGTGATGCTATTGTGGTGCTTAAGAAATTTCTGCCTATGTTGCAGACACAGTTTCAATCTAAAGGTGAAACTGATCAGAAGAGACAATGGCACAGAGTTCTTTAACAAACACATGAAGGAATTGATTGAATCTTATGCGATAGTTCATCAAAGCAGTTGTGTATACACTCCACAACAGAATGGAGGGGTGGAGAGGAAACATAGGAACATTCTAGTTATAGCAAGAGCAATGAAATTTCAAGCCAATATTCCTACAAGATACTGGAGAGAGTGTGTGAGTACAACAATATATGTAATAAATAGGTTGCCTACTGCTATATTGAATGGAAGGTCTCCATATGAAACTTTACATAGGAAGCCACCTAGCTTAAGTCACTTTAGGGTGTTTGGATGTGTTTGTTATGCCACTAATGTGATAAAAAAAGATAAGTTTTCACCTAGAGCAAGAGCAGCCATATTTCTGGGATATGTAGAGACACAAAAGGGATACAAGCTGATGGATTTATCTACTAACTGTTTCTTTGTTTGCAGAGATGTAATATTCAAGGAACATATTTTTCCATTTGACAAGTCATCCCAAGTTCCAGTTGCAGAAGAGCAAACAACAACATACATGTTCACAACACAATCAGACAGGACTGGTTATGGTGGCACAAATGAGGTAGCTGAGCCAACATGTCATGACACAGACTCAACAGTTGATCCCAAAAGAAATGAGAATGAAGCTGTTGCAGAGAATGCTCATACCACTACTTACCAACGGTTGCGGGGGAAAGCTATGAAGAAGAACATGCACATCATGAGCAACATGTATCAGTAGCTGCAGAGGACAACAATATGGACATGTCTGCAGCAAGAGCTCCTGAATCTAGGCCAGATGATACAAGCACATCAGCACCAGAACAACATCAATCCATGGTGCAACATAACACCAATGCCTCACCAGTGGTGGAACAAGAAAACAATGAAGTAAGGAGATCAAAGAGGGCATCAAAGGAACCTTTATGGTTGCAAGACTATGTAACCACAAAAGGAAGCAAAGGGTCCTCATATCCATTATCAAACTATTTGTCTTATGCTAAGTTGAAAGATAAATGCAGAGTTTTTCTAGCAACATCTCCATAATGACTGAACCAAAGAATTTTGCTGAGGCTTCAAAGGATAGAAGGTGGATTGAAGCAATGTAAATGGATATAAAGGCACTGGAAGACAACAAGACCTGGGATGTTGTAGATTTACCAAAAGTAAAGAAGGCCATTGGATCAAAATGCGTATACAAAGTTAAGTACAAAGCTAGTGGAGAAGTGGAAAGGTTTAAGGCAAGACTAGTTGCCAAGGGGTACAGCCAAAAAGAATGTTTGGATTACAATGAAACCTTCTCACCAGTTGCAAAAATAGTCGCTGTAAGGTCTGTTATTGCACTTGCTGATGCCAGGGGGTGGAACATCTCTCAAATGGATGTGTACAATGCCTTCCTACAAGGTGATTTGTATGAGGAGGTGTACATGGAGCTTCCTCAAGGTTTCAGAAAGCAGGTGGAGACAAAAGTATGCAAGTTACTGAAGTCACTATATGGCCTAAAACAGGCTTCAAGGCAATGGAACATCAAGCTAAGTGAGGCCCTCATAGCTGCAGGATATGTTCAAAGTCTTCATGACTACTCCTTATTCACCAAGAAAAGGGGTGAAGACTTTGTGGAAGTGTTAGTCTATGTGGATGATTTGTCAATAACTGGGAATAGCACACAATTCATCAATTAGACCAAAGAAGTACTACATCATCAGTTTAAAGTCAAATACCTTGGTGAGCTTAAGTATTTCCTAGGAATTGAGGTATTGAGATCCAACAGTGGAATCCTTTTGAACCAAAGGAAGTATTGTCTGCAATTGATCTCTGATTTAGGCTTGGGAGGTGCCAAACCCGTTCTCACCCCAATTGATCTTAATCAAAAATTCACTTCTGCAGAGTTTGATAGACACACGAGTGTTACCAGTGATGAGGTACTATCTGATGCAAGTGAGTATCAAAGATTGGTTGGCAGGCTGATCTATCTTACCATTACTAGGCCAGACATTGTATTTGCAGTACAGACCCTTAGTCAGTTTATGCAAGATCCAAAATGGTCACATTGGGATGCAACTGTAAGGGTTGTCAAGTACCTCAAAAATGAACCAAGAATGGGAATATTTCTAA
This sequence comes from Nicotiana undulata, assembly GCA_005239495.1. NCBI lineage: Eukaryota > Viridiplantae > Streptophyta > Magnoliopsida > Solanales > Solanaceae > Nicotiana > Nicotiana undulata. Next base: position 108,196 of record ML254010.1, read on the forward strand.
GTAAATCCAGTAAAGACATCTTGACTTGTTACTGCAATGCTGATTGGGCTAGTTGACCAAATACTCGCAGATCTGTTACAAGATACCTGATCAAATTTAGTGACTCACTTGTTTCGTGGAAGTCAAAGAAACAACATACAGTGTCAAGAAGCTCTGCAGAGGTAGAGTATAGAAGTTTGGCAGCAGTGACAACAGAGGTCGTATGGTTGTTAGGCTTATTTGCTGAGCTAGGTGTGGTGATCAAACAACCAGCGAATGTTTACCGTGATAGCAAGTCTGCCTTACAGATAACATCTAATCTTATCTTCCACGAGCGTACCAAACACATAGAGATTGATTGTCATTTTGTGCGTGACAGAATCAAACAAGGCAAGATCATGCCTGTCTTCATAGGCACTAAGGATCAGCAAGCTGACTTGTTAACCAAAGGTCTTGGCCATTCACAACATGCCTTTCTTTTAGGCAAGCATGGAGTACTCAATATCTTACACCCTCCAGCTTGAGGGGGAATGTGAAGATTAACTAGTTGAGCTTATGTTAGTTATAGTGGTTAGTAGTTAGTGGTGGGTCCCAGCTAACCATAGTTAGGTGGGTCCCAGCTAACCACAGTTAGGTTGTTAGAACTATAGTTAGATGATATAACTATAGTTAAGTTAGAAAGTATATATTGATGTAATTCATTTTTCTTTTGGTCAATATACAGAAATTTTCTTCTCTCTTAATTGTCTTTTTCCTTTTACTTCGATAGCCATGGCAGACATTCAGTAGAGCTTGCATGAATAAATCTAATGTGTGAATTGAGATTTATTCCGCTCACACAATGTTTGGATAGACTGTATTGTTTTCCGTTGTTTTATGATGTCATGCACCAACAATATAAAGAATAAATTTGCAATATTATAAAGAAAAAGTAAGACACGACAAGGTAAAATTATTGTTTAAAAAGGTAGGGTAAAGGAAAAAATAGGATTATTTAATAATATGGAAAGACAAGATGAGAGAAACGACGAGACCACACCAGATCGGTCATTCCATAAAGTGACATTTTTCGTCGTTATGTAACGATATATTTAACGATATGATACAATAAAATTAAAGTAACAATAAATATTTTTTTTTATTTGAAGTAACAACACGCTACAATACAATCAATTTTCTTTTCCAAAATTTTGACTTGGACCAGGAAATCACTTTCTCTGGAAGAAAAGATATTTTTGGCAGCGAATGGTCAATCAACGAGTCCTTGCATCATTTTCTTGACCTTTTCCTTTACATACATACATATCCATATAACAGATATTTCTCATAAAAGTGTGAGCTTTTACAATAAATTTAAAGCCAAAAAGAAAATCTTGAAATTTTTTTAACTCGATGAGCATATTACAATTTAACGTGATAAGTTTGTGTTGACCATCTCGTCTAAAAACAAAGTAACAGTATAAATTTTTCGCGCATTTCAAAATTCCGAAAACTCCAACAACTATAATCTTTTAAAAAATTATAGCGACAACTAATGCCGTTTTACGAACTAAAAGGTTTAATTTTTGTTGCAAATACGATGACTAAACAAGTAGGATCATTTAGTAGGATGTATAAGAATAGTAATCTATTGAATAAAGTAAATTAATAATATTGAATTGATTATGTATTTTTTATCGATTGTTTGGTTTGACGTATTATAAATAATATATATTACATAAATTTTTTATTTATAAAAATACCCTACAAAGTTTTGGAAAATGACTTGGAAAAGGTTTTGAAAGTACAGTTTTATCTTGACACATACTTATTTATGTATTAAAACTATAGTATTGCTAATATCGTGATTTGCTATGTATAAAAATAATATTGCGTAGGGCGTTTAACTAATACACCAATTACTTATACATAGGTCAAAAAACATTACCAAACAAGAAATTAATAATAGAAAAGCAAATACATATATTAATTTGATATTTTCCTAACACATCCTACCAAACGGCCGGTTAGTGTACTATATTCTTCAAGTAGTGTTCTTTTTTCTTGTAACTAAAACATTAGTAGTATTATTTATTACTTCCTCTGTTTATTTTTACTTGTCCAATATTTTAAAAATAGATTCACTTTTATTTGTTACTTTTAGCATATCAAGAGAAGACAATTAATTTTTTCCTGTTATACCCAAAGTATTAATTATTCATTTCAAATAATTTTAAATCCATTAAAAATATGCATCATTATTTATAATATGTGTATCATGATAAATTATGCACTTCATTTATTATCTTTTAAGGGGCGTGAAAAGTCTACTATGAATAAATAAAAGTGAACGGAGGGAATATATGCTTAAACTTCTATTCATTTAATTTGCTTATTGTCGAAAACTGATTGTCTCTTGCAATATATTATAATATCATATACATTTGATTAATTAATTCCAGAAAGGAATGTTGCAGCGTAAACCTTAAATAGCTATTGGACAAAATTAACACTTTTCAAAAGTACCAAATGAAATAGTCAAAGAAATACAAATATAACCCACCCCCTTAGTTTTTTTTCTATAGCGAGGTCATTTTCAAACCCAAAATGTCATAGCCATTAAATATTTTTGACTTATTTTTAATTGGCTTCATATTGGGTATTGTGAATAATAAGTGATAGGCTTATTTCTTGAAGCGTTTGTTAAAGACGCAAGTAAAAATAGACCGTCACATACACTAGTTGTTTATACTAAATCAAGTAATTTTGCAAGATATGTGTGAGTTAAACATGGTGAAGTGATATAAATTACGATTTTAATTTGTAATTCTTGATTTAATATAAATGCGATAAGTTTTTACCGTACTTCATTTTACTAATTTACGTGAAAATGATGGAAGAAAATCCCACTTATTGGTGTTTTTATTGATAACCAACTAATTACATTGATCTTAGGTTAATCGCCATAACTAATTAAATGTGTCATTAAATCTCTCATAATTAACCGAATTTCTTAAAAAATTGTCTCTAAATATACAAGAGTAGCGACGAATTTTTTTGTTTAACATTAGAATTTGTCCGTTGCTAATTTTTGTTTTTTTCCCCGTAGTGTTTGGTCATGTAATATTAATTATTACTCCATCCGGTTCATAATAAGTGACCAGTTTACTTTTTTATTTTGGTTTAAAATAAGTGTCCATTTATATAATCAAGAAAGAATTCAATTTGTTTTTACAAAATAGTTAATTAGGGGTAGTTTTGTCATAATAGATATTTTTGTATAGAATTTAATATTTTTTTAACATGCTAAAAACAAACTGGTCATTTGTTGTGAATCGGAGGAAGTAATTGATTGATCGAAAAAAGGTTCCAACTTCGTTGTGGTATATGATGATTGATCTGCATTCGTTATTTGCGACAATTTCCAAAGAAGAAAGATAGACAACGCCGTCTAGATAGACTATACTTGATATATACTATTTTGAGCCTATTGTTTCTTTAATTAATGTACTTTTGCAAGTTGAAGTAGAGCCTATTAATGTCCCCGTCTTCAAACAAAGGAGCTTACGATCGAAAGTTGAGACGAAACTATAAGGTTACTTATTAATGAATTCAGTCGAACCCAATAACTTTAGTCTAAACTTTATATTTGTATTAAATTTTTTATTAAATACGTACAAAAATTATTTTAGAATCTAGTTACTAATATTTGATGTCGCTATTCTTGAATTTAACACCCATAAAATTTAGATGTTGACTCCGGCTCTATATCGGAATGTATATTTGATTATTGGTTTCGATGAAAGAGAAACCTTGAAGCAACAACAAAGTTTTCTCCATGTAAGTATAGATCATGCGTTCGAGTCATGAAATCAGCCACTAATTCTTACAATCAGGGAGGCTGCTGCCTATATATCACACGCCTTTGAACAGTGAACCTTCTCCAAATATTGTGTAAACACATAATACTTTGTACACCGACTACTATTTTTTTTTTACTAGTTGCAATGTTAATTTGCATGGCTGGTTTGGTTACGTTGCACCATGCATCACCCCACGATGCCCACGATAATGAAATAATTAATGAAGTCCAAAATGATGACATAATTTGCATTCATGTAACATTGTCCTACTTGCGCCCTCATTATGCCAAAGTTTCAATCTACACAATTATTGCTAGAATCCATACACTTTTCCCATTGTTGACTAATTAATCATTTACTCGACTAACTGAATACATGAAAAAAGGCGAATTGTTAAAATTGCTCAATTGGTCTCATCTTCGTATAAAAATTGCTAATTTGATTTTCTAATAGACTTGTTAATTTTGTGGAAAAAAGTTTCATAATTCAATTATTTTACATACTTAGAGAGCTCAATTTGATAGAAGTTCAGAATTTTCAATTGACGACATTATTAAAAAAAAAAATATTTTTCGGTTATTATTTTGAGAGTGACTATATAGTGTAATTTTGGGACATAACAATTAATCCTAAGTACATTATGTCCATCCTTTTTTATTTGCATTAGTAGATTCAGAAGAGAACACGTACATATTTGGAAACTAACTTCCTTAATCATACACAATTAGTAATATCATTGACTTCAATCTATATATGATGAAACCAATGATATTAATTCAATAGTATAAACTACATATATTTTTATTAACTTAAAATATTTGATAGGGTCAAATAATTAGGTATACGAATGCCAGTAATTAAAGGGAATAACAAAGGACTATGACGTTTACGTTGCCCTCTAATAAATAGGCAGAACCTATAATAAAAGGCTTACGATTATTCTAATTAAGATGCGTTTACATTATTTCATGAATATAAAATAAAATAAAATAAAATAAAAAAAAGTGATGTAATAGAATATTATATACTGTTCAGTTATTATCAAACTTCAGCTGTGAGAAGACTAAGTACTCGTCTAATATTATTATACTACAAAATATAACGACAAATGAAAGCTGTTTGTACGCATGTTATTTTGGGAAATGGAAGAGCGATCTACGTAAGTATATACTGGTCAAGATTCATAGGAACTATTTATTCTATAGTTTTATTTAGGGTACAATAACAACAATAACGTCAAATTCCGTCAGCACAAAGAAAAATTATACGTGAATTGACAACTAACATAAAACTAGTTAATTTATAAATAGTCTTTATTCGGATATGGACTAACCAAAAAACACGCCTAAATCAAGTAGAGGAGTACCAAGTAAATAACTTGATGAGTTTTGTTTACCCTAAAATTTGAATAACAATTAAACTTATATTTTGGTTTAAAGAATATGTGATTTCATCCAATACCAATTAATAAACGAGAAAGTAAATGACTGAATTGAACTATAAAATAAACCAAACCAGTATACAAGATGAACCTCGGCCTCGAATTGAAGCGATCTCGAGGTGATAGTATAAGAGCAGTAAAGAACAGATAATTTTGATGAACATTAAGTAAAGCAATAAGAAAGAAACGGTTGTATATCTTTTTCTTAGTGAATAATGATGATTACAAATGAATAGAATTCCTCCTTATATAGTAGAGAAATCTTAATTAAGGTATACTTCTAATTACAGTAGGAAATCATCTGAACAACTGGTTAACCACTATAGATTTGATCCTTTCCGAGATTTACGCCACGATCCTCGACCAATCGCGGATATCTCGCCTTTTCCGTTACAAAGCTATCATGATATCTCGAAGTCTATCTCTTCTGGCCTCGATTGATGTTGACCTCGATTTGGAAAGAGGCTTCGATTTCGGACTCGACGTCTTAGCTCTACGATGCAACGTCTTGATCTCAATCAAATAGTAAAATCGGGTAACCCTGATTTCTACTGTATAAAGATAGTCCCCTCATTTCTTAGAATATAATGATAAGAAATAATTTGAGCCTCGATTTTCTTATAACCTCAGTAGACAGTGATGTCATCCTCGTGACGTAAGCGATGGAAGTGACGAAAACGTCTCGTCGGTACAGTTTTCGAAACCATTAATGCGCGTCAGTGGGCGGGCGACCACTAGTGTCGTCGAACCGTCACCGTAAATCTATAAATATGGCTTCTTTTGATGAATCAAGCTTTTACTTTCATCTTCATTAGCTCTTCTAAGCCTTTAACTTTCTCAATCTCTTCTCTTTCATCACTCTTTAGGCCATCTTTGCTAGTTTCAAACCACCAGATCTTAATACTTTCCTCTTTCTTCTAATCGTATAATGGCGAAAACATCCAAAACCATTCCACAAAAGGAAAAAGCTTCCTCTTCTTCTTCACGGCCGGCCGGTGATAAAACGCCGGCAGAACAGCTCCCTGGGGAGTATGTTCCCGGCTCATGTGTTCTAAAGTCCGACTTCAAAGTCGAGAACCCTACATTGGTCCCTGGTCGATGTGAGCATGTATCGAGATATATCTGCTCGATAACAGTGGGATATCTCGAGGACGTAAAAAGGGATTGCAAGTGGGGGAACAAAGTTGTAGAGATCCCTTCTCCCGAAGAAAGCATTACTACCCACGTGGAAGGGTTTCTAAGTGTTTCACTTACCCTTTCACATTGGGTCCCCTCAACACAGTTATCATAGATTTCTGCAAAAGATACCAAGTGACCCTTGGCCATGTTCACCCTTCTTTCTAACACATCGTGATCATGCTCCGGTTCTTCACTAGTAAAATCGAGGGGCTGCCGTTCACCCTCGACCACCTCATCAGTTTATACCGCCCCCAAATCTTTCGAGGGTTGATCAAAATGCACTGTCGAGTGACCAAGGCATTATTCTCGAGTATCGACGAGGCCAAGGAAGGGGGTTGGATGAGTCGGTTTGTTCGGGTGAAAACTTGTGACCTTATCCCGAAGGAGAAAATGCCATTTCCGAGAAATGGAATCCGAAGTTTAAGTAACACTTTACTCATTAGTTTCCATGTTTCTATTCTTTGGCTTTATTTAACATCTTCCTTTGTCGTGAAATGGTTGCTTAGATGCCTCGAGCGGTTCCTGACCTCGAAGACTGGGTTCAGAAGCTGGCTTCGACTTTCTACTATGCTGAGCACTGTTGGCGCGACTTGGCAAAAGGCAAATGGGAAGCAAAGAATCATGGTGAGTTTCCCTCTCCTTATTTTCGAGGTGTTGGTCACATTTCTTTTTCTCACTCAGTTTCTTTTGTGCAAACCTGAACAAAGACGCAGTCTTGAGGCCTCCGAGCAGTGAGCAAGAGGCTAAGGCCCCGGTTCCGAAGCCGGGGAGAGATAATAAGAGGAAGAAGGTCTCGACGTACGAGGACCCTAAACCCAAAAATGCACCGGCTCGAAGACCAGGAGGAAAATTATCCCTCTTGCTATAGATTCGGTCCAAAGGATAAGGGAAAAAGAAGAGGAGGAAGACGAAGGCAATGACTCGGCACTGGTGATTCAAGTAAGAAAGACCGTCGAGACCGCCAAGTCCCCTAAGACGACGGTAGCTGCCGAGACCTTGCCTCGTGATGAGGAGGTTTCGAAGGAAGATTCGGGCAAAGCCCCCGAATGACCCGAGATCGAGGTCATAACTCGCCCAACGAAAAATATACCAGAGGGGGATGGTTACGAGAACCCTATAGCTGAATAGAGTGCCCCGAGCGAGTGACAGCAGGTCACTCGCCCTCCCTACCGGCATTCTCCGAGGAGTTCATAAGTGATGCTCGGGCCATATGGACCACTAAAATAGGCGGAGTTCCTGGTGAAGAGGATTTCTTTCGGGATTGTTTTACCGGAGTTGATGATGCCTCTGATCTCAACGATGCATCTACCCTCTTCGAAGAGGCCCAACGCCTTCTGACTCGGGTAAGTGTTAACTTCGTTGATGTAGTTTTCTTTTACTTTTTCTTCCCTCTGTCTAACTTTTATCTTTTCTCATGCAAGTTTTCTCTAAGTCTTGGGCCGACTTAAGCCAGTGTGAGGCCGATCTCCAAAGACTTTCGGATGAGAGAAATGCCCTCAAGCTCCTCTATGGGCAGAAGGACGAGGAGATCAGAGACCTCCAAGCTGACTTTGCCAAGGTCCGTAAGGAGGAAACCGAGCTGAACGAGCAGGTAACTATTCTTTTGAAAAGGTACGGGCTCAATCCAAGGGTGGAAGCTAACATTTCGATGTCACAATTGCAGCAAAAAAATGAGAAGATCGAGCTATTCCGGGAAGAGGTCGATCAATCCATAGGTGGAAGGAAGGCATGGACCGCGTTGCTGCGGAGAAAGAGACCGCCTTGGCTCAACTGTCATCGGCCGAATTCCAACTTCGAAATTCTAGGGAGAAGAGTTCGGTTCAGGACAAGAGGATTGAGGAGCTCGAGGCTGAACTTGTTAAGGCCCAAACTGAGGCCGAAAAGGCAAAGGCCCAAGTTGACAAGTCGATAGCCATATACCTGGCTGATGCCGAGGTTGCTCAAGCACAACTGAGGGAGGCTACCGATCGAGCGCAATGGACTGCTGAGCTGGCTAAGTGCCAATATCGGAGAGAGAGACCCTCGAGGAGATACATGCCCTAGTCTTCGACCTTTCTGAGGTGATAACTCAAGCAAAGACACATGAAGATGATACCAAGCTATTGGCCTCTTCCGATGATGAAGATGATGAAGGTAGAAAGAGAGGATCCGATAATGGTGAGGGGTGCGAGGAGGAAGTTTCCCCCGAGGAAGGAGTCACTCCCCAGCATAGCTAGGGCTCTTGTAATTTCCCCCCCCCCCCCCCCCCCCCCCCCCCCCCCCCCCCCCTTTTTTTGTGTGGGACCTTTGTTGGTCCTTTGTAAATATTCTTGTTCAAATTTATATAAAATACTTCCCTTTTGAATTTCTTCTCAGTTTTTGCCTTGTGATAATTTCAACCTGCTTTGTGCCTGGTTAATTTTTTGCATACTTTATAATATGTTTAAGACTTCAGATTTTGACAATTTGACTGGAGTCACACTATTACTGCTTTCATAGTCGAGTTCGAGTAAAAGTTGAACTCGAAGTAATAGAACCCTTAGGTTTGCATTGAGTGAGAACGGATTCTCGAACTGTAGTCGAGTGAGTTTTTACTCGAGATTGAAGTAGTGAAACCCTTAGGTTTGAATTGAGTGAGAACGTATTCTCGAACTCTAAAATGTAATAGCCCTTAGGCTCTTTGAATCGGGCCGATATGTGTCACACCCTTTTTCTACCCCCAAAAGATATGTGTAGGTTATGTGTTGTGGATTGTGGGTTAAAGAGTTTTCCAATTAAAGTGACGATTTTGAAATAGGGATTTATTTTTGTTGTTCAGAGTCGCCACTTGGAATTGATTTTTTGGTGTTCCAAGTCACCTTTTATTTGAATTCCTAGTCAAAGGAAGGTTTGACTCTTTTATTATTGGTCTGCGAAAACAAAGTCCGGATAAGGAATTCTGTTGACCAGGGAGAAGGTGTAAGGCATTCCCCGAGTCTCGTGGTTCTAGCACGGTCACTTTATTGACTTAAAACTTGGCTTGAACTAATTTTGGACAGATTGTGATTTATATTATTTTCATGTTTTACCTATCCGTTTTTATCTCTTGATTATTAGAATTATTAAACAAAACAATATTACGTTGCCACGCTACGCAAGCGAATGTGTGATCGAATAACAAAATTAATTAACTTATCATAATTGTGTCTCACAAGCGAATCCGAAATCATCAATTATTTGTAGTACTTTTTGAGAAATTAATATATTTGAGAAAATTAATTATTGAAAATTTAAAAGTCAACTATCGCGCTATGCAAGCGAATCCGCAGTTTTAGCAAAGGACTAACTAAATAAAAAATTAACTAAAACTAATGGGTATGGTATGAGATTATTGAATTAATTTATTGAATGTTAAACATCACGCTCGCAAGCGATTTCGTGAGTTAAAGCGCGCCTACTAATTGCCTAGCGTTTAAATTAATTAATTTGGAGGTGATTAATGGCTTTGCACCTGAAATAGGACTAATGCAGATCCAGAAGTATGGTCTGGGCTTTCGAAAAGAATAAGATGCAAGGGGTAAAGAGACAGTTTTTTGAACAAGCAAGCTGACATAAGGATTCTAGCTTGCGCCTACTTAGAGCAGATAGAGATTCTTGGACGGGGAAAAGTGGCACTCGGCATCTATTAAACAAGACCAAGAATAAAGTCATACCATGCCCTCGGGAGAAAGTAGTGATGATTGACATGAATGCTTCCCTCGAGGACGTATACAAGAAGGTCTTTGCCGATTCCTATCAAGGATAGAAGGGAGCAGGGGTATAAGTAGAGGATTCTTGAATGGGATGACTTTTCTGGATGTCCCATAAATAAGGCCTCCAACTCTATGTTATAGCCTTCATGACCTCGATCTGTAGGTCCTCATTCTCCCACTTGGCAAGCTGCTACTGTGAACAATAAAGTAAAGAATGCTTCCATAAACTGTCTAGGTTCTCCTTAGGAAGATTCCTTCTTTTTGTCACTAGTCCTTTTTGTTCGGCGTTAGGGGGCCCCACGAGTCGTCGCTAGAGTCATCGGTTATTTGAATATAGACTGGTCACACTACTGGTTGTTTGGAACACTAAGGCCAAAAGGCAAGCGGTCGGGAACACTAAAGGCGCTTGCTTTAGGCGCTAGGGGACATTGATCACGCAAGCGAATGGGTGTTTTGGAGCACTAAGGGCGACTAGTGGTTGCTTCGCTCGACAAGACTGGAACCTTCGCTTACACCACTAGAGTCGTTCCGGCACTTTGAGTTGTTACCAAATTATTAGATTACTATTACTAAGAGAAAGTACGACTTTTAATTAATCTATTTGAGCAAACATGACTTTTAATCAATTGGGCCAGCTTAGTTTATAGAAGTTAGTCTAGCACATTACTAAAAGGGAAATGGGCCAACAGTAACTCAAGTAAAAATGGGCCAGCAGTAACTTATTAAGAAAAATGGCTAAATAAACTTTTAAAAGGCTTTTGGCATGTTGGGAAGAACCAACTTCGGCCCATTATTAGGCTTCTGGAATGACACAAGTTGAAAAACCAATGGCCATCAACTGCAGATTGGAATAGGTGTCCCACTTGGACTAAATTACACGTCTATCCCATTTTACTCTAAAACCAAAACCTTCAATTAATTTGCAACCTCAACCACTTGTTTAATGACTTTACCACTTTCTAAAAATAAAGGTCTTTACAGAAATGGTCACATGTAGAATAAAAAATTCATCATAATAAATTATGTTCACATGTGGAATCTAAAATTTATCACAATAAACTAAAGATTTTAGGCATGATTTTTTTTCTTTTCTTTAAAGAATGGCTTAACATAAGCTAGCCAGAATTACGCAAGTTGCAAAAACAGTCCTTAAACACATTACAACCTTCTTGAAACATCTCATTTTATATGCATTAGAACTATATTAGATAATAAAGTCCAACTACACATGAATAAACACTATTTGAACATTCAGGGATTTATTTTTACATATGAATCCAACAAGATATACTTAAACAATCAAGAAAACTATCTAGCATCTATTTATTTAGATGGATATGCCCCGAGTAGTCAAGATGAGTTCAAATATTCTTTTTAATGTGAAAATATCTGCAACATAAGGTTAAAGAGTTGCCTGAGTCGCAGAATAATAAAAGTACAACAGTAGGATCAACAAGAATAACATCAAAAACAACAATAAAGACAGCACCACCTCAGTGTTAAAACAACTCAGAAAACCAAAAAGGATGCTTGAAACTAGTAGCTAAACAACTTCACAAATTGCCTAAGGGATCTCTCTATTTTTCTCAAAGGTTTTACACTCTAAGAAACTCACAAAGCTCTGAAATTTCAGCTTGCTATATGTATTAAGCTGCTGATTTTTCTTAGAGATATATATCTTTTTTAGAGTGTAAAAGATGATCTCTCAATGTAAGATAGAGTGTGTGCAATGAGGGAAAGAGCAGCCCTTTAAGTAGGCCAAGAAAATCACTTTTTGGACAGATTTTGGTTCATCAAAAGTCTGTCCAAAAAGGACTGAATGTGTGTACTAAACACTGTTCAAAGGATGTCCAAAAGGTGAAAGGACAGCCTGAAAATTTGCTATAGCAGAAGCAAGGAGAAAAAATATCATTTCAGCCACCCTACTAGTAAAAAGTAAACTACTAGAACCCTAAGTCATGATCAAATCCATATAAACATCATATTTTAACAACATCAATACCACCTTATTAATTTTAAACCAAAACAAACTCACACAACTAACAATTGACAAAACAGAAACAAGACTTCAAATAGAACTAAAACTCAAACTAACTAGATTAAAATAAATTGATTTTGTGCAAACTTAACATAGAACAAACAACTGAATTCATAAACTAATGCTCAAAATAGAACGAGCATCATTAACAATCGGATAACGACGTTTAACAACTAAACAATCGATTAACTAAGTAAATTGTTTAACTAATACACTAAAGACTACGTTTGATCAATAATAGTCCAACAAACAACTAAACTGAATAGAGATAACTAATTAAATAAACCTAAACTAAAACTCCAATTAACAACAAATAACCAAAACAGAAAAATCAAAAATCAGAAACTAGCCTACTAATTAAAAAAAATCAGAATTTAAGTGAAAGGATGACGATTATACCTAACGAGCATTCTTGAAACTATTTGAGACACAAGAAGACGCCAGAGATGTCAAGAGGCGGTTGTCCGACTCCGAAATGCACGTTTCTTTCGGGAAGACACTAAAACAAAAGGGTTTCAGCATCTTGCAAAAAAGAAACGAAGGTCTTTGAGTAGAAAATAGCAAAAAACAGAGGTTCAAGGAATTTGGTGGTTGGCGGTAGAGGTGGAGGCCGACAATGGTGAGTTTGTATGAGGTTTTGATTTGGAGATATGGAAAGAGGGGGAGAAGAGAAGGTGGTGGTTCAATTTTGGTGTAGTTTGGACGACGGTCGGCGACAGTGGTGGCGGCGCGACTAAGGTTTGGTTTTGTTGATTTTTTGTGGAGATTTGGGAGGTTTGGGCTGTGGATCTAGAAAGACGGTGAGGAGAGGAAAATATTGGTGTAATTTGGGGGTGTTTGGAGGATGGCCGCTGCCAGTGACGATTTTCGGCGGGCGCCGTAGAGGGAGCGGGCGTCAGAGATGGGGGAGGAAGAAGACAAAGTGAAGAGAGAGAGAGGAAGAAGAGAAGAGATAAGGGAAAAATGGGGCAAAACTTTGGGGTCCAATTAAGATGGGTGGCTGAGATTCAATCTCAGCCACTTAAATGAAACTACGTCGTTTTGGCGTGCCTGGTAGGGGCATGAAGGTTGGGCGGGTCAGGTACTCTTGGGCCAACGAATTGGTCCATGTTTTGGGCTAATTTGTGCTTTAAAATGACAAAATCAAATCCCTTTAACCCCATCACTCAATATTTGTGAAATATAATTCTAAAATATACAAACACACATAAAATAAATTTTTATGTAATGGCCTTAGAAGAATGGCTTTTCCCCCTTTTCGGCTCAAAGACTTTATAAAATTTTGTTATGCCTTAGCATGAATTTTTTACCCATTGGGGTTTTCGAGGGTTTAATATTGACCGAAACCCCTTTACTCTTTATGCCTTAGCGCAAATTTGTATTTAAATAAGTCGATACCTTTTAAGCTTTTTCGAGGGCTGATATTATCGAAGCCCTTTGATTATTTTGCCGAGGGTAGCACTTTTTTACCGGTTTAAAGAATTCGAAAGCCTGTTTTAATTGCGGGAGGACATCTCCGAGCCGCGCTAGTTTGGCCGTAGCCTTTGGTTATGCCTCTTGGGCTTATTTTCCCAATAACACTTCCAACTTGTTCAAAGTGTTAGTCCTCGAGAATGGTGGGCTTGGACTATAAATGGAGGGTTGCCTTTTTGAGGTCTTATTTCGAAGTTAGATTGTTCGAACATGTTGATTTTTCGACGGCAGTCCCCGAGTATGGGGTTGATCGTTCGAGGTGTAGTAGTACTTGTCCCTTGATCCAGTTTTCACAAGAAATCATAAGTATGGAGCTTTTAAAATAGAAATTTTCATCAAGGCACAAGATATTTGGTAAGAAAAAATACTTCTTTGAATAGTTCATACGTGCGTACATGTTTTTCCGTTAGGTCTCGAATAATCTATATGGACACGGTTCATTCGACCGTTTGGCCCATTACAAAGTTTTTGTATCGAGACCCAGTCGACGTGAAGTATTTTCCTTGAAAATATAACATCCAAGGGTGATGCCCCCCAGTAATCGAGATTGATTGTAAATAAACCTCAGATACTCTAAGTCAGCACGAACAATGGTTGCCTCGTTAAAAACCTTGCCGAAAAACCCATTTGGGATAAAAATCGGTCGAAGGAAAAAAGAGTACAACGCGTGCTTTAAGGTCCTAATATCTTCCTGCTTGAGGAGAATTGTGATACCTTTGCTCAAACACCTGAAAATAAGTTAGTATAAAATATAAATGAAAAAGGAGAATGTCATACCTTAACAATAATATCGTCTGAGGAGTGAGATGTTTCAATTGTTTGGTAGTTGCTCTCCGCTTATCGTTCTAAGCTTGTAGGAACCCTTTATGACGATATCGAGGACTTGATACGGTCCTTCCCAATTTTGGGCCGATTTTTCCTTCGTTAGTGTCTCGAGTGTTGATGGTGACTTTCCTCATAACCAAGTCCCCGATTCTGAAGTAGCGAAGGTCGGTCCTCCGATTATAGTACCTTTCGATGCGTTGTTTTATCGCGGCCATTCAAACGAGGGCGGCTTCTCGTTTTTCATCTTGTAGCTCTAGGCTAGTACTCATAGCTTCATGATTTGATTCTTCCGTTGTGTATCGAAATCTGGCGTTGGGTTCCCCGACTTCGACCGGAATCAAGGCTTCGTAGCTATATACTAAGGAGAACGGTGTTGCTCCTGTACAAGATTTTGATGTTGTTTGATATTCCCAAAGGACTTCCGGTAGAACTTCTCTCCATTTTCCCTTATCATCGTTCAATCTCTTCTTTAGGTTCTGAATGATGGTCTTGTTTGTGGATTCAGCCTGCCCGTTTCTGCCTGGATGATACCGGTGTCTATAAGATCCTTTTTATTTTGTGCTCTTCGAGAAACTTTGTTACCTTGATGCTGATGAATTGCTTTCCGTTTTCGCATACAATTTCGGCATGAATACCGAATCGGCATATGATGTGATCCCATATGAAATCTATAACTTCTTTTTCTCTGACTTTCTCGAAGGCACGTGCTTCAACCCATTTATAGAAATAGTCAGTATTAAATAAAATGAATTTAGCTTTACTTGGGGACGATGGCAGAGGGCCGACGATATCCATCCCCCATTTCATAAATGGCCATGGGGATAGGACCGAATGAAGTTGTTCTCCGGACTGGTGGATCATTGGTGCATACCTTTGACACTTATCACATTTTTTAACGAATTCTTTAGTGCCCTTCTCCATACTATCCCAATAATATCCTACTTTGATGATTTTGTGAACTAGTGATTCGGCACCGTAGTGGTTCCCACAAGTACCTTAGTGAACTTCTCGAAGGACATAATCAGTGTCCCCTGGTCCCAATCATACTTCTTACGGTATGTCGAACATCCTCATGTACAATGTTCCATCCTCAGCCAATGTGAATCGAGCAGCTTTTGTTCGTAGAGACCTCGATTCCTTAGGGTCCGATGGAAGCTTTCCGTTTTTCAAATACTCAGTATATTTATTCCTCGAATCCCAGGTTAGGTTTGTGGAGTTTATCTTAGTGTGACCTTCTTCGATTACTGACTCCGAGAGTTGAACGACAGTCCCTGAGCTGATTTCGTCATCCTCGACTGATGATACCAAATTTGCAAAGGCATCGGCTTCACTATTCTGTTCACGAGGTACATGCTGCAAAGTCTATTCTTTAAAACGATGTAATGTCACCTGCAACTTATCCAAATACCTTTGCATTCTATCCTCTTGAACCTCGAAGGTTCTGTTTACTTGCTTTACTACTAGTAAGGAGTCACATTTTGCTTCGATGACTTTCGCTCCCAAGCTTTTAGCTAGTTCGAGACCTGCAATCATGGCCTCGTACTTGGCCTTATTGTCAGTCAACTTAGAAGTTTTGATAGATTGGCTAATAGTATTGCATGTGGGTGGCTTCAAAACGATGCCTAGCCCGGACCCCTTCACATTCGAAGAGTCGTCTATAAAAAGGGTCTACACCCCCGATGATGTACCCGATTTTAAAAATAGTTCCTTTTTAACTTCGGGTACAAGGGTTGGCGTGAAGTCGGCCACGAAGTCTGCCAAAATTTGAGACTTGATGGTCGTTCGGGGTTGATATTCGATATCGTACCCATTGAATTTGATGGCCCATTTGGCCAATCGACCCGACAGTTTGTGCTTATGTAAAACATTACGGAGTGGGTAAGTGGTAATACACATATTGGGTGACATTGAAAATATGGTTTTTAGCTTCCTAGAGGCGCTTATTAGAGCAAGTGCCAATTTTTCTAAGTGTGGATATCTAGTTTCTGCTTCTCCTAGAGTTCGACTTACGTAATAAACAAGAAATTGCGTACCTTGCTCTTCTCGAACTAGGACACCACTTACCGCGAGGAACTTGCCCGAACCGACCCCAAAAGCACATTTCTCAAGGTTGAGCTTCATGTTGTATTTTCTCAGTATCTTGAATGTTTCCTGCAAATGTGTCAAATGGTCGTCTGCGCGTAGGGACTTAACTAGCATATCATCAATATATACTTCCATTAACTTACCTATTTGTTCTTTGAACATTTTAGGTATACTAAATGTAATTAAGTCAAACCTTAAACATAGAGGGTAATAAGGTTTCCTATGGTATATGAGTGTAAAAATTCCAAAAAATGATTACATAATCCCACTTGGGGCTAAGTACCAATAGCCAAATATGGAAAAAGAAAAATTACCAGTTATGGCCGCTCATAAAGTATTAGTACATTATGTGTATTAGACTGTGTATCATTTGTATATCATATACATATCATATGTATATTAAATATATATCACATGTATATCCATGTATAAATTTGTGTGAGATGCATGCATGATACAAGTTTTATACATGTGTAGCCAAAGAAATTCTTAAACTCGATTTTAACTACAAATTTTTATATCAAACCAGTCCAAATCACCTCCAAACTTGCTCAAATTTTGTATATTGCTTCATATATGTTTCCAACGAATTCCAACCATGCCCATTGTAAATATCTTTTTTACCTAATATTTTTAATATTGTATAACATTGGTAATGGAATTTTGACTCCAAACTAGCCTAATTCACCTTCGAACTTCGTCAAAATTTGTATATTGCCTCATCTATACGTTTTCAACGAATAACAACAATACTCGGTGAAAAAAAATCTTGTTTATCTACGTTTTTTTAATGTTGTTTATCATTGATAATGTTTTTGACTATTCTTGATAACATGACAAAAATGACTAGGTTTCATTTTTTGGTATAACGACGAGATATATTAAAGCAGAAAATGAAAAAGTGTTATTACAACATGGAATCGATCTTAAAGATGCAATTCCTAACAAGTCTTTGCGGTAATTAAAGAAAGAAAATAAATGCATTGTGTTCCAAAAATTGTGTCTTCACGTTCAGCGTATCCTTCCAGCATCTGTGTACTTGTGTAATGTGTTAGAACATGTGCAATTGAGTTTGCTTCACGGTATATGTAACGACCCGATCAGTCGTTTTCAGCTTTAGCGCGTTTTAGGACGGTTTGAGACCATGAGCAGCTTCATTTTAGGTATTATGACTTGTATGCATGGTCGGAATTGAATTTCGGGAGTTTTGGAGTTGATTTGTAAAGAGAATTCTCGTTTTGGAATCTTTAAGTTGGAAGAATCGACTAAGATTGGATTTTCGAGTAAAAGACCTCGGAATCGGGATTTGAAGGTTTCAGCAGGTTCGTATGATGATTTTGGATTTGACTGTATGTTCGGATCGAATTTTGGATGACCCAGGAGCGTTTCGGCGTCTATTGTAGAAGTTAGCATTTTAGAAGAATTTCATAAATTTGATATTGAAGTGCATTTCAGTATTATCGATGTTCGTTTGGGATTTCGAGTATGTGAATAGCTCTGTATGGTGATTCTCGTATTAGGAGCGCGACCGGAAGTAGATTCGGAGGTCCATAGGTCATTTTGGAGTCATTTGGCTAAAGTTAGAAATTTGAAGGTTTTTGGGAAGTTTGACCGGAAGTGGACTTTTTGATATTGGGGTCGAATTCCGATTCCGGAAGTTGGAGTAGGTCTTAATGTCAAATGTGACTTGTGTGCAAAATTTGAGATCAATTGGACATGATTTGATAGGTTTCGGCATCGAATGAAGAAGTTTAATTTCTAAAGTTCATCAAATTTGAATTTGGGGTGTGATTCGTGATTTTAGCGTTTGTTTGATGTGATTTGAGTCCTCTAGCAAGTCCGTATTATGGTTTTAGACTTGTACGGGAGTTTAGTTTGGAGCCCCGAGGGCTCGGGTGAGTTTCAAAGTAGCTTCATAGAATTTTGTTGAGAAATAGGATTTCTGGGGCTGGTGCGATCGCAATTGCGATGTTTTGGTCGCAAATGCGGTCATCGCATTTGCGAGGTTATGTTCGCATTTGCGAACTGGGCGGCTGAGGGGGATGGTTCGCATTTGCGACAAATGGGTCATTTTTGTGAGCTCTGAAGGGTTCGCATTTGCGGACCCTGTATCGCAATTGCGAAGTGGGCCAGTTCAATCAGGGTTCGCATTTGCGATGCATTTATCGCATTTGCGATCCCCCTGTCGCAAATACGACATCTGCGATTGGAACCAAGGGCTTTTTATTCCTAGACTTAGCCCATTCCCCTCATTTCCCACTTGGTCTTAGGCGATTTTTGAGAGCATTTGAGGAGGGGTTCCATCATCATCAAGAGGTAAGTGATTTATTCTAGTTATGGGTTAAATGCAAGGATTATATATGGATTTAAACATGTAAAATTGTAGAAATTTTGGGATTTTGAAGAAAAACCTAGAAATTGGAATTTTTGAATTTTGACCCCGAATTTGGGCATGGAATTGGAAATAAATTACATATTTGAGTTCGTGGGTTATGGGTAAAGTTTATCTTCGAAAAATTTCGGAATCCGGGCACGTGGGCCCGAGGGTAAATTTTATCGACTTTTCGAACGGAGTTGGAAATTGTTGTAAATAGGATTATAATGAGTATTAGAGTATATATTTTTATGGAATTTCTCAATATTTGACTAGTTTTGGAGCGTCGAACATCGATTTGAGTTGTTTGAAGGGCTTGGGAGTCGGTTATGGGACTCCGGAGCGAGGTAAGTCTCCTTTCTAACCTAGTAAGAGGTAATTAACCCAATAGGTGAATTAAATACATGTTTGCACCTATTTGTGGGGGCTACGTACGTAC
Organism: Nicotiana undulata; assembly: GCA_005239495.1. Classification (NCBI taxonomy): domain Eukaryota; kingdom Viridiplantae; phylum Streptophyta; class Magnoliopsida; order Solanales; family Solanaceae; genus Nicotiana; species Nicotiana undulata. The sequence goes on from ML254010.1 coordinate 127,581, forward strand.
GAAGTGATGAGAGTCTGTACGTAGCTACTAGTATGCTATCGTCAGGGTAGTTTAGGACCCGTATCATGCTATATTTGAAATGCCGTGCCCTTGTTTTCCAAAGTAATTACTTGAATCATGTTAGAGCTTTATAAAAAAAAGGATTGTTCGAGGATTGACTCACGTACTTGACAGGTTGTATGAAATACTTGACTATAAATGGAAAATTTGTGTGTTCTTGAAAATAAGTTGTTATTTGTGGATCGGGCCAAGCGCCTCGACAGTAAATAGATCGGATCGGGCCGAATGCATCGACAGGTTAATATATGCATCTATGGTTTGCGTCGTTCGACCCTTCGGCAGTGCACATTTTATTATTTTGTTGGATCGGGTCGTACGACCTCGGCATTATTTGCGCATGCTATTTGCTTGGTTCTTTTCTGTGATTTGAACTGCTTAAATGCCTTGAGATCTAAGTTGTTAACTTGAATTACGAAAATCGAAAGTAAAGTTATGAAATGAATTGTCCCTTCCTGTTGTTATCTGTTATTTAATCATGACATCCATGCCTAGCGTCAGCTTTAATTATATTAATTTGACCACTAGTAAGTGTCGAAGTCGACCTCTCGTCACTGCCTCTTCGAGGTTAGATGGGACACTTTCTGTGTACGCGTTGTTTTCGTACTCATACTACACTGCCTCGATAGGTTAATAGATGCATCTATGGTTCGCGTCGTTCGATCCTTCGGCAGTGCACATTTTATTATCTTGTTGGATCGGGCCGTACGACCTCGGCATTATTTGCACTGTCACAACCCAAAACCTATGAGTTGTGATGGCGCCGGACACCACCGTCAGGCAAGACAACCCCTTAATCAGTTGAAATACCTTCCTGTTTAATATTTTCGAAATCGTGCCTTTCTTACATTTTATAACCAAGTAATTTAAAATTCTCGTAAATCAAATACGGCAGGAAATCATCTTTAATATAATAAAATAAATACCAACACATCCCCAGAACCCGGTGACACAAGTCCATGAGCAATTTCTAAGAATTATACAATTATACAGCGCTTGTCCGAAAAACAAATTGGACAAAGGCAATAAATATAAAATGTAAGTACACAGAAGGGAGACTCTGGCAGCTGCGGAACGCCTCTGAATGAATGCAGCCCGTATAAGTCCCCAAATCGATCATTGTACTATAAAAGTACATGTGCAACATGATCACGCTTAACTGTGTCTTCTAAAAAGACTAAGTGGGCATTGCAAATATAATCTAAGTATTTAGCCCAGAGTCGAATCCCACAGGGAATTAACCTATCAATTGTTGTTGTTAGAGTACTAAATTCTTACTAGTCAACTTTCTCAAAAGTTATGAATATTACTTGGTGTTGTGATTACTACTACAACTAACTGAATCTATAAAACTAAGAGTAACTAACAATCAGTTGTAACAATTGGAATAAAGGTCTAAGGTAATGGTTTTCCCCGTTGTTGATTCCCCTAGTTATATGTTTCCTATAGTTTTGACTTAGTTGTCTTTATCAATCATGAACTCTCCAGTTATCATAAATCTTTCTCAAGCATTTATGACAATTTACTAGACGCACTCTCTCGAGCTATGCTAGCTATATTTACGTTACGGTTCACTTTAGATTGCACCCAAGGTATATTATTTCTAACCCAACCTCTAAACCCTCGGTTATGACTTTCGTCTATACTCCAGGAGTGGTGTTGTTCAACAACTACCTAAATATGCACTCTTTATCAAGAAGATACATAATAAATAGGAACAGCTAGTTGAGGGTCTTTCAACAAACTACAATCAAAACGTAGTTGAACCAATAGAGATTAATAACCAACTCAAAACTATATTAACATGCCAACAAGTTCATCTCCAACGGGTTCCACCAAAACCTTAGATTAAAAGATTTAGCTACTCATAAAAATGATAAAAACTACAAAATAATTCATGAACAATGTAAAATAGGAAGAATAAGGAAAAACTCGTAGAAGAATTCCCCCGCCTTGCTCCTCTTGTGTCTCTGCCTCCTTAGGTCGAATTTGTGTCCAAAATATGTCCAATCGCCTAAAAATAACGTTCTCCCATGTATATATACCAAGTAGGGTGGGGCCCAAACAATTATACCTTCTCCAACACGAAAAAGTACAAGTTTCCAGGCCGCCACTAGCGGCCGCGCTAATCTCGCGCTAGAGGTCGCGCTAGTGGGGTTTTATTCTGCCCCAGTCCGCGTCAGGTCCGCAATCGTAGTTTCGATCGCATTTTTGACCCTGTTACGTTTGGAATTGGGAAAAACGTAAAACATGACAGTTGTAGCCCTTTGAGTTAGATTTCCAACCATATATGATATAGCCCAAATGGAGTTCGTAGCAGAAAGTTATGTCCATTTTACTAGACGGTGCACAATATGTCTCCTCGAGTCTTCGTTTGTTCTCAACTATCAAATTTGACCCCCGAACATGATCCCCGCTTAATTACTTGAGCTTTTAATCAGATTTCAAATCTCCAAATCACTTAAATTCATTCCATAACATCTATATAGCTCGAAATCACTCATACAAGGTATAAAACACAATTAGTGCAAAACACTAGCGATTAAAGTTCAAACTCAATTAAAGTGCAGTAAACTATAGTGTAATAAGCGACTAAAATACGTAATTATAGCCTATCATCAACACCCCACACTTAAACCATTGCTCGTCCTCGAGCAATCAAACTACACTTTATATAGACACGACCTTTTTAAGCAATTCTCCTAACTCATCATACCAAGAATATTTAAAATAGACTAAGCACTAAAGCGTAACATCTCCACCTCAAGATTTGACTCACAAGTACCACGCATTATTCACAGCTCACCCACTTACTCTAACATAGAGGTCACTGACATTACCTTTCCTTCATGAATCAAGTGCCCTCACACAACAAAAGAGAGTAGTTCCACACAATAAAATTTAAGAACACATAGGAACTTAAGATAGAAAGAATTCACTCACTCTCAGAAATAACATTCATGTGCCACAAAAGATGCACCATAGGCTTGCCCGTAGTGTACTACTCTACTAATCGAGTTCATTCAGTCTAAGATCAAGTAGGACTTTATTTGGTTGTAATGTAGGCTGCGGGACGGGTATGATATATTTAGATATAAGAGTGACTACACCTCCCTAAGCACTTTAATACATATACTTTAACATTCAAATTCCATACTTATGTCAAACTAAACTCCGCCTTCTCATCAATGTATTCTACCCCATACTTCTTTAAGCACAATTACATCAAGAGTCACCACTTATCAAGGCTATAGATTTTTTTTTCCACAACAATACAACTATTTTTTCTTCCCTTTTTTTTTTCAAGTGACTCTTACTTTTTCAAAACAGTGCACCTTTCTCCTTATTTTATTAGTTCCACTCAAAAGCTAAACCAACCACCCCACACTTTAAACTTTACACAGTTCATAACAATTCAAGTGCTTATGAGAGGTTAAAAGGTTCAAATAGATAGTCCATTCAAACAATTGGGTAAGGCTTGTAATGTGGTTGCCAAAGAAATAGGATTACAGGCTCAAAGGGGTTAACTATGATAAGTAACAATTAGGCGGGTAAAATATACATACTGGCTCAACAAAGAAATGCCTTTATCACTTCCAAGACTGAACTAAACTACTATTTCGCTTTGCAAACACACGAGGTAAGTTCTAGGCATCAAATGCAATGCACACAATAACACTCAAACCTCACACACACATGGCACATAACTCACTCAGGATTGGATTCATAGACACTCTAGTCAAAGCTGTTAAGCAAATTTAAAATCATACAATTTAAGGTACTTATACAAGAGTCAAAAACTAAGCCTAAGCGTCACAACCAAAGTACTCACTATTCTCAAGGCATAACAAAGTCAAGACTTCAATTCAAAACACAACACAATAGCTCCTATTCCTAAAAACAAATACTAACTACACCCGGTTCAAACAAAACCCTTGGAAAAGAACTGCGGCACAAAGAAAAACCAAGGGGGAGTTGCTACACTACCTAAAAAGAAAATAAAAAATCTTTTTATTTTTTTTTCCTTTAGACTTAAATCCCTCAAGAAAATTGTCTAATAGATCCATCGTCGGGAAAAGTCCAATATTTTCTATTTGTGTAAAAAATATTCCATTAAACTGACACAACTAAAATAGCATAGAAAGTCACACAGACAATCTTCTCACCCCACACTTAACATTGTGCATTGTCCCCAATGCACACTCGTACATACAAGAGGGTAAAAGAAACTCCCGGGTAAGCCAAAGGCCGAAGCACTAGCAGCTCATGGGGTACTCAGACTTCTCCCAGGCTTGGTCCTTCGTGCGGGTACCTCACACTTAGTTCCAACCATTTGGTTTGCTATAGCATCCTTCCAATGGATTTGCATTCCATGCTCCTAAAAAATCAAAAATCGACACTAAAAGAATAATACACTAAAAAAAAAACTAAAATATAAATATAAAAATAAAGCTGGGTTGCCTCCCAACAAGCGCTTGATTTAACGTCGCGGCATGACGCGAATCACTTTTTGCCTCCACTTTGAACTTATGAATTGGACCCCAAGTTTTGATTCAAGCTTATGATTATGGTCATGGGGCGGTGGGACGAATCTAACTGGCCAAGGAAATAATGTAGTATTTTGCACTCCTTGGCCTTTGTATGAAGTATGTAATCCTGACTTTCTGGCAAGAAGAATTCCAGAATATATGCACCTTGTTCCTTATTCATTGACTCCTCAATCGGCACAGATGACTCTATTTCCATATCATCATCCAAGCACAATGTGGAAAAATATTTGGAGTGAGGACCAATGCGCTCAAACACATGAACTTCAGGACTTTCAGCATCCTCAACACCAATCACACTAGACTCGACTAAATTTGTATCCTCAACGTCCCTGGTTGACTCTAGTATTACTTCTTCAACATCGGCATCCTCAAATTCTAGCTGGTTAGAGTGCTGGGGTTCTACTTTGGAACCCTCCATTGGCACCTCAATTTCCATCTCTAATGCACACTGCTCCTGGTTACTATCCATAATATTGGCATATTGAGCATTAAAAGCTTCAACTAGTTGACTCGCTTGAGCCTCCAAGTTGTGAATAGTTGCATCTTGCCTTTGTACCCGCTGTAGTAACTCATCATTTTGTTCCACAAGGAACTTCATCATATCCTCGATCTTTTTCAGGTCATCATCCCTGGGTTCTTTGTTCCTATTAACTTCACAAGAAAAAGAAGAACCATCAAAGTAAGGGGTTGGGGGAAAATAAGAAATATAAGCACAACCATTAAAGTGACCATCTTGACCACCACACATAGCACACACATTCCACACATAATATTGAGTTGGTGCACATAACTCGCTCTCGGGAATATTTTGATAATTTTGTCCTGGGTGGTTTCCTCCACAATATGCATAACAATGATCAAAAGTAGAATTACCAACATCCAAAATCTCATAATTTCATGATTCCATATTATTTTTGTTCAAATTAACAAATTAAACTAAAATAAAGAAAATAAAAATCAAATACTGAAAAAAAAAATCAAACTTGAAACCTAGCAATATGTACACCTGCAGCTACACGTCAAAATTTCAATGTATAGATTGAAAGTGAAGAAAATTGATACACTAAGAATTTTTGTATTTCTTCCAACTACAATTGATAATACCGTTAATTCTCCAGCAACGGAGCCAAAATTTGATCACGCTCAACTGTGTCTTCTAAAAAGACTAAGCGGGCGTTGCAAATATAATCTGGGTATTTAGCCCAGAGTCGAATCCACAGGGAATTAACCTATCAAATGTTGTTGTTAGAGTACTAAATTCTTACTAGTCAACTTTCTCAAAAGTTATGAATATTACTTGGTGTTGTGATTACTACTACAGCTAACTGAATCTGTAAAACTAAGAGTAACTAACAATCAGTTGTAACAATTGGAATAAAGGTCTAAGGTAATGGTTTTCCCCGTTGTTGATTCCCCTAGTTGTATGTTTCCTATAGTTTTGACTTAGTTGTCTCTATCAATCATGAACTCTCCAGTTATCATAAATCTTTCTCAAGCATTTATGACAATTTACTATACGCACTCTCTCGAGCTACGCTAGCTATATTTACGTTACAGTTCACTTTAGATTGCACCCGAGGTATATTATCTCTAACCCAACCTCTAAACCCTCGGTTATGACTCTCGTCTATACTCCAGGAGTGGTGTTGTTCAACAACTACCTAAATATGCACTCTTTCTCAAGCAGATACATAATAAATAGGAACAGCTAGTTGAGGGCCCTCTAACAAACTACAATCAAAACGTAGTTGAACAAATAGAGATTAATAACCAACTCAAAACTATATTAACATGCCAACAAGTTCATCTCCAACGGGTTCCACCAAAACCTTAGATTAAAATATTTAGCTACTCATAACAATGATAAAAACTACAAAATAATTCATGAACAATGTAAAATAGGAAGAATAAGGAAAAACTCGTAGAAGAATTTCCCTGCCTTGCTCCTCTTGTGTCTCTGCCTCCTTAGGTCGAATTTGTGTCCAAAATATGTCCAATCCCCTAAAAATAATGTTCTCCCATGTATATATACCAAGTAGGGTCGGGCCCAAACAATTATACCTTCTCCTACGCGAAAAAGTACAAGTTTCCAGGCCGCCACTAGCGCGGCCGCGCTAATCTCGCGCTAGAGGTCGCGCTAGTGGGGTTTTATTCTGCCCCAGTCCGCGTCAGGTCCGCAATCGCAGTTTCGATCGCATTTTTTACCCTGTTACGTTTGGAATTGGGAAACACGTAAAACAAGACAGTTGTAGCTCTTTGAGTTAGCTTTCCAACCATATATTATATAGCCAAAATGAACTTTGGAGCAGAAAGTTATGTCCGTTTTACTAAAAAGTGCACAATATGTCTCCTCGAGTCTTCGTTTGTTCTCAACTATCAAATTTGACCCCCGAACATGATCCCGGCTTAATTACTTGAGCTCTTAATCAGACTTCAAAGCTCCAAATCACTTAAATTCATTCCATAACATCTATATAGCTCGAAATCACTCCTACAAGGTATAAAATACACAGTTAGTGCAAAACACTAGCGATTAAAACTCAAACTCAATTAAAGTGCAGTAAACTAGAGTGTAATAAGCGACTAAAATATGTAATTATAGCCTATCATCACAACAAAATGTACAGAAGTGTAGTATGAGTACATATACATATATGTACCCAGTGAGTATCCCGTCTAATTTCGAAGAAGTAGTGACGAGAGGTTGACTTGACACTCACTAAGGTCCAACAATGATAGTATAAGACATGATATAAGGAAAGCAGTAGACATGTAAACAGTGTACAACAATTATGAAGAAAACACAAAGTTTCCAAATAAATACTGAAAGCAATGACAACTTCCACTCTCTCTTTTCCCCAAAACATCTGTCTAATCATAAATCAGGAAAACATCATGCCCACACAGGAGTAAAACAACCGGCCGGAGTCAGAAGGTTAGTATCTATGCATGCCGGGGATCGACCGACCCGTCCCATAAGTGCATTCTTACCATAATCATATTTTGCGCACTGCCGAGGATCGAACGGCCTGAACCATAAGTGCGTCTCTCAGTGTAATCATATCATATCATAGTACATCTCTCGTCTATGCACTGCAGAGGATCGACCGGCCCGTCCTATAAGTGCATTCTCAAATAATCGTCTTTGCGCACTGCCGAGGATCGATTGGCCCGTCCCAAAAGTGCACTTGTCAATCCGCCGTGGCGTACGGCCCGCTCCCATGAGAGTGGGGGAAAGTCACACATTGCTTGCGGAATATAAATTTGCGAAGCGGTCACATGCGCACATAAAGAATTAAAAATCTACTTTTCATAACAAATTCCTTCCAATTATTCAAGTCCATGAAATCTCAGGGAAACAGTAATATATCTAACATGAGTTCGAACATATAAGTCATTTCAAGATAGAATACTTTCCATAAATAATTTCTTTCATATTACTTCCCGTGAGTCAATTCATTTCATGTTATTTTCCGTAAAACAATTCCTTTCATATTATTTTCAGTAAAATAATTTCCTTTCATTTTATTTTAAATTCCATAAATCTCAGAGAAACAAAACTACACATATAACAGGATTTCATATCATATAACTCATTACAAGATGAACACAAGGCATGATGTGGGGCCTAGCTACCCGGACATAACAATAATAGCCGCTACGTATAGACTCTCGTCACTTGGTACGTACGTAGCCCCCGCAAATAATTACATACAGCAGATAGAACACCTAAGGGGACAATTCCCTCTTACAAGGTTAGAAAGGAGACTCACCTCGTGTCGAATCTACCTCTCGAACCCAGAACGTGCCCGCAACTCCGGACTCTACACCCGAGGACTCGTAACTGGAGTAGGAAAAACCCGTACGATATTTATGAAAAAGATTGCACCGTACTCCTTAGAATCGAAAATTCCATTGCTAATATAATATGGAGTGACTATCGTCCTTGGCTTTGTATTATGTATAATTCATTTGACAAATGAACTTTAGTAATCATTCAAGATAATAGTCCTTGGCCTGTATTTGTATAACCCACTTACGAAGTGAGTTCTTGAATTTCATTAAAGATAAGAATTCTTTGATTGTATCTGTATAAGCCACTTACGAAGTGGATTCTTGAATTTCATTCAAGATAAGAATTCTTGGCTTGGCATTTTGTGAAATCACTTACCAAATGAATTTGTTATTATTCCAAGACAAGTGTAGGGATAGCTATTAAGCCCTCTCTTTCCATGTGTCATCTTAATAGATTGCCCAAGTCAAGTCATCTCCAATCCCCCTTTACTTGATGCCACGTGTGGGGCTTTGTCCCCACCTACAATTATCCACAAATCCTTAATTACATAGTTAATCTCTCATTAAATCAATAATTAATCAATTATTCATGTAATTAAGAATTATCTCAAATTACTCAAAATACTAGTCACTTTTAACATGCCTTATACACCTTACTATCATGGAATGTGGTATCTTGTATGGTACTAGTTCATAAATATCAGGTATTTTAGCTCGGGCCGTATTTTTATTCCAAAATGTCAAATTTTGACGAAATTCATTTCCTTTGATTTGCTTACCCTTTCTCCTTCACGAATTTACTCATAACGTGTTTTAAATAGTGTGATACTTATAAATTCAAAATAAATCTCATTCAGGGAAACGGGGTCCGATAACGCAAAACAACCGGTCGGGTCGTTACATGTGCATGCTATTTTCTTGGTACTTTTCTGTGATTTGAAATGCTTAAATGCCTTGAGATATAAGTTGTTAACTGAAATTACGGAAATTGAAAGTAAAGTTATGAAATGAGTTGTCCCTTCCTGTTGTTATCTGTTATTTAATCATGACATCCATGCCTAGCGTCACCTTTAATTATATTAATTTGACCACTAGTAAGTGTTGAAGTCGACCTCTCGTCACTACATCTTCGAGGTTAGACGGGATACTTACTAGGTACGTATTATTTTCGTACTCATACTACACTTGTTGTGTATTTTGTTGCACAGGTACGTCTAGTGGCCTCGTTGGGCGTAGCGGCATGGTTGATACAGGGACTTGGGTGAGCTGCATTTCTAGAGGCGGCCACAGCCAGCAGAGTCTCCTTCAGAGTTTGTATTTTATTTTCTGTCCAATCTGTATTCCGGAAAGTTATTGTATTACATTGCATTTCCTAGAAATTGCTCATGTACTTGTGACACCGAGTTCTGGGATGACTATGGGACTATTCAATATTTAAATTTGTTTAAGACGTCATTATTTACTCAGTGAAGTTCATTATTTATTGTTTAATGTAAAAAGGAAAGAAATGATTTCAAAAATACTAAAAATAAGGATTTAATTAACTTCTTGGTGTTGGCTTGCCTGACTGCGGTGTCCGGCACCATCACGACCTTTATTAGATTTTGGGTTGTGACAGTATATGTGCTTGACTGGTGGTTGATCCATTGCTGCGAGGAGGAACCTATAATCATTTAGTAAAGTTATGTGAGCATCATTAGTCATGTGAGGTTTTAGATGATATGGCATTCCTATAATTAATATTGTTTGACCAATGATAATTGACAATACTATTAAAGTCAGGGTGGCTTAGCCACATTATTTCAAAGCGGAATTGTATTGGTAAAAAGAGTTTCACACGTGTAATAATTGTGATGACTCAGCAATCCATGTGGAACAATGAAAACGTGACAACTGGATGAAACTTCATGAAGAGGTACGAGGCAAAGAGGCACGGAATAGCATACCCACGGGATAATCAAATACGAGAATCTTAACCTAATTGGAAGATGAAGAGACACGGGAAGGATGAATCCAGGTAGAATAAAGGGCAGATTCGGAGATCTTCAATTAATGAGTCAAACGTTACATAACCTTCACGCAACAGTTACGGTTAATCATTATAACGTTACATTAATGTCATTATTAGTCATTAATGCTCAATTACTGAAAAGGGTAGACGTTATATTAAGAAATTCCTTATATAAGGGAGTAAAATATAACTTGTAAGGACACATTCGAACTACTATTGCAATATACTTACTTTTCGCGTATCTTACTGCTTTCCATTTACAAATTTACTTGCAATTATTAGCTTATTCTTTGGTTATCAGAAACCCGTGTTCTTCTTAAAATAGCCTTGGCAAAGAATCTAATTCTTTGATTAAGCAAATTGGTTCCGTTACCGTGAATCTGATAATCTTTGTTTACTTTCAAACTACATTCTCTGAATTATGTCGAACGCCAACGACAATAACCAACAAAGGAATGCAACTCCAGCTCCATCACCTTTAGGAACCCCACGAGGTTCAAGAGAACATTCTCCAGAAAGATCTACTACTCAAAACAACAATCACAACGGTAACGATCAAACAGGAGAACAAGATCAGCTGAAACAAATGATTGCAGAATATGTAAATCAAGGCTTACAAAACTTTGTGAGAGGGTTACCAGTTGCATCACCTACACCACCTCCTAACAACACCGTAACTGTTGAAAATCCTCAATACGGATTAGCAAACTCAGGAAGTGGGGGCACTCCTAATGAATCCCTCGAAGCGAGACCAAGTATGTCCAATAATTCAGAATTACAATCTTTATTACTAACCTTGCAGAAACAGGTGAAGGAACAAAACTATCGAATCGAACAAATTCCTGGAGTACCACCTGTTATCAAAGGCATTGATGTTGATAGATATTCTCAACAACCCTGGAAGCCAAGTGCAGCACCCGTGCCTATTCCCAAAAAATTCAAAATGCCTGATGTTCCCAAGTATGATGGGACAACCGATCCACATGATCATGTAACTACTTTTACCACCGGAGTGAAAGGCAACGACCTGACTAAACAAGAAATTGAGTCAGTTCTAGTCAAGAAATTCGGAGAAACAGTCACCAAAGGAGCACTAACATGGTATTCGCTTATACCTGAAAACTCTATTGATTCTTTTGTTGAGCTTGCAGATTCTTTTATAAAAGCGCATTCCGGTGCGCAAAAAGTCAAAAAAAGAATGGAGGACATAGTTAAAATAAAACAAGGAGACGCGGAGTTGCTTCGTGAATTTGTAGACAGGTTTCAACGAGAAAGAATGCTACTACCAAGGGTACCTGACAATTGGGCAGCCATGGCGTTTGCAAGCAATTTAAATGATAAAAGCTCAGAAGCCACGAGAAGACTCAAGGAAAGCTTGAGAGAATTCCCAGCCATGAAAGGGAACGATGTCTATAACAGGTATAGTACCAAGCTACGAATAGAAGAAAACACCATTGCTCAATCAAAGGCTGAAGATCGAACCAGTTCTAAATGCTCCGAACTAGAAAGGAGAACAAGTAAGAACAGGTACGACCCTTATATGGGACCTTCGGGACGAGAAACTCGTCCCAGGTTTGAAAACGCCCGATCAGAATACAGACCATCAAATAGAGATACAGGCTTATCCTCATCAAGATCCAAAAAGGATCGGGATGAACGAAACAAAGGTAATACAAGAATTGGAGACCACAACTTCAATGTAAGTACTTCTGAATTAATCACAATACTGAGATATATGGGCGATAAGGTTTGATGGCCCAAAGAAATGAGGTCGAACCCAAATAGAAGGAATCCAGACTTCTGGTGTGAATTCCATAACGATCATGGACACAGAACGCCGGATTGCAGATTTTTGCAAGGTGAGGTAGAACAATTATTAAAACAGGGCTATCTAACAGAATTGTTTAGTGAAAAAGGTAAGTAGGCATACATGAAGAACATGCAAGATCCCTCGAAACCACCATCTCCAAAGAGAACGGTGAACGTGATACATGGAGGTGAGGAGGTGAACGGAGTAATCTGCAAAAGAACCACAAAATTCACAATTACACACGGGAAGCAGATTCGTGAAGACTAGGAAGCAGACAATATATCATTCGACGATGCAGATATCAACGGATTAATGCTTCCACACAATGACGCACTGATAATATCCCTACTTATACATGACACTAACGTAAAAAGAGTGTTGATTGATCCAGGTAGCTCAGTCAACATCATTTTGTCGAGAGTTATGGAAGAAATGCTAATGGAGGATCAAGTAATCCCAAAAGCACGAGCCTTATCCGGGTTTGACAAATCTACGGTCATAACAAAAGGGGAAATTGAGCTTAGAACCTATGCAGAGGGAGTAATCAAAAATACTAGATTCTAAGTCATCGATACTGACATGGCCTATAACGTAATCATGGGGAGACTACAGATCCATGACATGAAAGTTGTTCCATCTACCTTACATCAGGTAATTAAGTTCCCTTCTGAATGGGGAATTCAACAGATTCGAGGCGATCAACGAACCTCAAGGAATATAAATTCCGTAGCATACTCTAACAAAAATGAAGAAGAAGAGAAATCAAAAGACGAAAGATTCGTTCAAGCAGGTACGAAAACAACTGTTGTTCAAGCAGGTACGGAAGCAACTGTTAATCAGACAGGTACAAGAGAAGTTGTTGTTCAAATAGGTGCGGAAGAAGGTAACCACGAGAAGGTGAACCAAGTCACCTCGGAAGAAGTATCAAAACATGCGGACACGGATTCCAGACCTGATGTCATTCAGGAACAAGAAGAGGACGAACATATCAAAATGACTACGGAGGAGCTCGAAGCTGTTCCACTATTTGAGCAGAAGCCCGAACAAAAAGTCCACATAGGCACGAGGCTAAGCCCCAGCAGAAGAGGTAAGTTAATTGAATATTGAAAGGCTAACGCAGATTGCTTTGCTTGGTCCCATTCAGACATGACAGGTATTCCTCCGGAAGTGATGAATCATAAACTAAATGAAGATCCATCATTCATGCCTATCAAGCAAAAGAAAAGAAAGCAAGGACCATTCAAGAACCAAGTGATCGACGAAGAGGTACAGATAACTCTTGAAAAATTGGTTCGATACGTGAGGTAAAATATCCTAATTGGTTAGAAAATATTGTAGTGGTGCCCAAAAAGAATGGTAAATGGAGGGTATGCGTAGACTACACTGATTTAAATAAAGCATGCCCTAAAGACTCATTTCCATTAACGCACATAGATCAAATGATTGATGCCACTGCAGCTCATGAATTATTAAGCTTTCTAGATGCGTACTCTGGTTATAATCAGATTAAAATGGATTCCTCAGACGAGGAAAAAACTTCCTTTATTACAAACAGGGGGACTTACTGTTACAAGGTCATGCCTTTTGGCCTGAAAAATGTTAGAGCCACGTATCAAAGGCTAGTGACCAAGATGTTCCAAGAAAATCTGGGGAAAACGATGGAGGTATACATTGATGACATGCTGGTAAAATCAACACAAGCGAAATATCACTTCCAATATCTTTCAATTACCTTCGAAATCCTGCGCAGGTATAACATGAAACTAAATCCAGAAAAATACGTCTTTGGCGTAGAATCGGGTAAGTTTTTGGGTTTCCTTGTATCAAATAGAGGAATAGAGGTAAATCCTTCTCAAATTAAAGCGATTAATGAGATACCTAATGTACTTACGAGCAAAAAGGAAGTTCAATGACTAACAGGAAGAATTGCAGCCTTAGGAAGATTTATTTCCAGGTCTTCGGAGAAGAGTTACAAATTCTTTTCAGTTCTTAAAAAGCAGAATCAGTTCGAATGGACAGAGGAATGTCAATATGCTCTCAAAGATGAAGGCCTATCTATCAAAACCCTCGTTGCTATCTAAGCCAAAAGAGGGGGAGAGGTTGTATGTTTATCTTGCCGTTACAGAAATTGCCGTAAGTGCAGTACTGGTAAGAGAAGCAGAGGTAAACAATCTCCAATTTATTATGTAAGAAAGTCTTTATTATATTCTTAAACTAGATACCCACATCTAGAAAAATTAGCCTTAGCTTTAATCATGGCAACTAGAAAATTAAGGTCATACTTTCAATGTCATCCAATCACTGTTGTGACCTCATACCTGTTGAGAAATATTCCGCATAAACAAGAACTATCAAGAAGATTAGCTAAATGGACAACAGAATTAAGCGAGCATGACATAATATATCAGCCTAGGACTGCAATAAAGCTCAAATTTTAGCTGATTTCGTCGTTGATTTTAATACTAGCATAATCCCTGAAGTGGAAAAGGAGTTACAGCTCTTTAATGGGGTTAATCCAGGAATATGGACCCTATTTACTGACGGCTCCTCTAATGTGAAAGGAGCTAGTTTGGGAATTGTTTTAATATCACATACGGGTGAAAAGATACGACAAGCTATTAAATGTTATCCCATAACTAACAATGAAGCAGAGTACGAAGCTGTCATTGCAGGGCTTGAACTGGCACGAGAGCTCTCAATCGAGCAAATCGTGATCAAAAGTGACTATCAACTAGTGGTGAACCAGATGTAGGGGACTTACACCGCTAGAGAGGCTTGGATGCAACAATACCTGGAAAAGGCACGTGACTTGGTAAGACAATTCCAATCATGGAAAGTTATGAAAATACCACGGGAGGAAAATGTAGAAGCGGATGCATTAGCTAACCTCGCAGCAGCTGCGGAAGTGACAAATAAAGACAATGCAACTGTCATACACCTATTTTATTTAGCAATATAAAAATGAGGTAACATTTAACCATTTAACCTGGGATTGGAGAAACGAAATTTTAAACTTTTTGCAGAATGGCATCGTACCCGAGGACAAGAAAGCAGCTCAAGCACTTCACCAAAAAGCTGCACGGTACTGCCTCATTCGTGACACATTATACCGCAAAATGTTTGGGGGTCCCTTAGCTAAGTGCCTCGGACCCAATCAAATAGAGTTCGTTATGAAGGAGGTGGACGAAGGACATTGCGGAAACCACTCAGGAACAAGATCCTTAGTTAAAACCCTAATTAGAGCAGGGTATTATTGGCCCAAAATGGAAGAAGAGGCCGAGAGTTTCGTGGCTAAATGCGACAAATGTCAACGATTTACTAACAACATGCATCGACCAGCTGAGCTACTTCACCCAGTAATATCGCCATGGCCATTCATGAAATGGGGTATGGACATAGTGGGACCCCTTCCCCCAGCTAAACGAAAGGTACGGTTCTTACTCGTATTAACTGATTATTTCACAAAGTGGGTGGAGGCAGAAGCTTTTAAACAAGTGCGAGAAAAAGAAGTGAAGAGCTTCATATGGTGAAATATAATATGCCGCTTTGGAATACCGAAAGAAATCGCATGTGACAATGGCCCACAATTCATAGGCTCACAAATCACAGAATTCTTCAAAAGCTGGCAAATCAAAAGAATCACTTCATCACCATATCACCCCGTAGCTAATGGGAAAGCTGAGTCAACCAACAAAGTCATCGTTAACAACCTGAAGAAAAGGTTGGAACGAGCCAAAAACTAGCCAGACGAACTACCAGCGGTATTATGGGCTTATAGGACTACTGCAAAAACAACTACGAGAGAGACTCCATTCGCGCTTGTTTACGGAGCAGAAACTTTAATACCCGTGGAAATTGGCGAACCAAGCATAAGGTTCACAACAACAACGGAAGAAACGAACAACGACGAGTTGAAGACCAACCTGGATTTTCTCGAACAGAGAAGAAAAGCTGCACTAATACGTATGGCATCCCAAAAACAAATTATAGAGCGATACTACAACAGAAAAGCTCACCTCAGATATTTCAAAATCGGGGACTTCGTCCTCAAGAAAGTCTTCCAAACAACGAAGGAAGCTGGTGTAGGAAAACTAAATCCAAATTGGGAGGGACCTTACAAAGTCCGTGGCTTTGCTGGAAAGGGCGCTTATGAGCTCGAGGCTATGGACGGCAGAATCCTACCAACCAGTTGGAATGATGTTCATCTGAAGAAGTACTACTTCTAAGTAAAAAGAATACCCTCGGTCAGTTATCATTACGTTCGATTTTACTTTTGTACAGTTAAAATTATACTAACCATTTTAGATGATAGGCAAAAAGCTAACCCATCACCAGATGATGATATTAGACCTGCAAAGACACGAGGAAGTAATTGAATTCCCAGTCTAGGGCTACAACTTTCTGATGGACGTTTTAAAGGGTTAAGCAGTCATCATCTAAAAACTATATACCTTCGAGTCCCGTATGTTTTTTATTTTCAGGAAAAGGACCACAAGGATGGAATAGTCAAGTGCTCGAGATTTCATCCTTCAAAGCTCAAACACTTGGGGGACTATACAGTATGGAGGGCAAAGATGAAGCAAAGAAGACTATCAAAAAGTCAAAGCTCAATCCTGAAGATCCATCTTCCCAACAATTCAAGTACTATGAGCAGAATCAAAAAGATCCAAAGACTCAAAACACAAAGCCTGATTCAAAAACCTTCAAAAATATATTCGTAAATGTAAACGAATGTTTCAAAAACATATTCGTAAATATAAACGAATGTTCAGGTTAAAGGAAATGCACATCTTTGTACTTATTCAAAAATTATTGTAACAAAAAACAATTATGGATGAAAGATCGTTATCCTTGTACTTACTCAAAAACTGTTATAAATGAAAATAGTTACGAATGAAAGATCATTATCTTTGTACTTATTCAGAAAACTGTTGTGAATGAAAACAGTTACGGATGAAAAAGCATTACCCTTGTATACATTGGAAAATTGTTATCAATAAAAACAGTTATGGGTAAAAGTTCATATCCTTGTATTTAAAATTGTTATAAACGAAAATAGTTATCTCCTTGTACTAATTCAAAAAACTATTGCAAATTAAAAACAGTTACGGGTGCAAGTTTATATCAAATCTGTTAAAAGAAAACATTGCAAAACGAGTCATAGACGATACACAAACACATGTGAAATGTTCAATGCAAAAACTTTCTTCAAAACATTGTTAAAGAAAAACATGTGAAAATTCCTATCTCACTTTTGTATATTTACGCCATTATGAAGTTGAGACGTCTTCTTCATTAAGTGTTGATCAAAAAGGTCCATCTTTCATAAACCGTGCCTATTACGAAAAGGTACAAATAATCTGAGCATTTTATAAATGCAAAACTTAGAGGTAAACCGAAAACCTCAAGAATAAAGCATGCAAAAACTTAAAGAGTGAAACAAAAACTCAAAGGAAACTAAAGTCATGTTGATATTGATATTGATATACTAACGGCAAAATAAACCAAGTGTTAACTTTGTCTAAGCCGTATTAATTTTTACATTGGTTGCCCCTAAGTTGTCAGTTGGGGACTTACGAAGGATCCAAACTTTACCCCCGATGGGACTGAGGGTAACCACCAATTGATACAAATAAAAAAAAAGAGAACCAAGTTCTTAAACTTTTTCAGATGGGGGGTTGTCTTCACTGGCAGGAGGAGCGGCTTGAGATGGAGAGGTACGAGAAGCAGGGACCTCAACCTCTGGGGAAGAAAGATTTTGACTTTGCTGAGATTTATCAATGGTTTCTTTGGTTTTAGCAATTTTGGCTTCCAAGTCAAAACCCTCTTGGCCCATTTCCGTCAATGTGTCAAGACGGGAGTTCAGATAAGCCCAGCTAACATCGACGGTTGCTTTGTCTTCAAGAGCTTCATAATCTTTCTCCCACAGTTCAACTTCAGCTCTTAACTCATCCCTTTCAGCCACGGAAGCATCATGAGAGGCCTTTAAAGGAGCGAGGGACCTTTCCAGAAACTGGACCTTCTCCAAAGAGTTACGGAGGTCTTCCTGGGTTTGAGTGAGCGATTGAACAAGTTCACCAGAATACTCCTCCTTCTGGTATAATAAGGCCTCCAGGCTCCTAATCTCCTCAGAGGCACGAGAAAGTTGCTCTGCAAATGAAGACTCTAAGACACTCTTGTCCTTGCCTGCCTGGTTCGAAGACGCCTTCTCAACGACCAATTCTGCTTCCATCACTCTAACTTGCTGCTCCAAGGTAAACTTTTCTTCCTCCACTGCCTCTTTTTCAAGTTCTAAACTCTCGTACTGCTCCTTCCAATTATCTGCCTCGATACGGAAATCCCTTGCTGCCTGCTCCATTTGGGAAACCCTCTTCATTAACTCTGTGCCAACAAGATTGATCTACAAAAGGAGATAAATTAGATACGGTAAGAATGTATATGAATACATGCAAAAGAGAGCAAATTTTACCTTTAAATAAGAGTGCAAAATCTCATTTACCCAAGTGAGGGAACCATGGCTTTCCAGCTTAGCTTTCTCAGTCAGACATATCAATGGTTTCAACCATAGGTCAGCCTGGCCCAACTTTTTAAAGAGGCTGCCCCCTGCTGGAACCTCTATCACCACATGCCTCATCTCCCCCCTCCTGGAAGACCCTACTTCTGCAGCAGAAGGCACGGAAGCAGGGATAGATGAAGGAGCCACGGGCAGAGAAGTCTGAGAGGCAGAAAAAGCCATGGGAGAAGAAGCAACAACAGGAGCGGGAATAGCCATGGGAGCAGAGACTATAACAGGAGTAATTGAGGGAAGTTCTTTAGGAGAAGGAGGAGAGAAAACAACAAGGGGAGCTTCCTCGGCAATGGTACCAAAACCTTCACAGAACATGAGATCAACTGATTCACGAACAGGAGAGGGAGTTGCATCCTTTGGGGCAAACAGTTCATATTCAGGCATGGGAGGGTCAACGACAGGTGCAGACTCGTCGTCAGAGACCACCTTTATCCTACGTGACCTGTGGACTAGGAAACCCTCTTCTTCCTCCTCCTCCTCTAAGGTCCTGGACCCACTTGCTTTTCTTTTTGATGAGGAGGAACCAGAAATGATCTCCTGGGCCTTCGGCAGGGACAACTTCGGAACAGACACAGCTGCAGTAGAAACTCCACGAGCAGGAAACCCTACCAAATTAAAGGGATCAAATAAAGCTCAAAAGAAGGAAGAAGTAAAAACATGAAACTTCGCTTACCGTGAGTCTTAACTTTCCAACCAAACCTCCCAGAGAGGTATTTCCACGAACAATGTTCTAACGGAGCAATCAACAAGAGCTTTTCTACCCAATCGCAAAAACCGGAGACATTCTCAATGGTTCCCATGATTGCTACAAAGAAGAGAAACAGTTACGGTACTGATAAAGTATCAAAAACAAAAAGAAAGGAATGTGAGAAAAACTGTACTCACGTGCAAGATTCCACTTCTCAGGGAAGGGGAGATTTTCATCACCTACTAAACCAGCAGTAGGAACAGCAACATACTGAAGGTACCACCCTCGGTCTTTATCATCATCAGGAATCACTAACACCATTTTACTCCTAGCCGAGAGAGTAAACACTCCTTGGCGGAACAACATCAGAGAATAGAGATGAATAAGATCATAAAAAGTAAAGGGGACCAAAGCTAAATTGTCCAAATATCTAAGGCACGCGACAACTCACCACACTAGAGGATCGACTTGTCCCAGACAAACTTTGAAAAATCGACAAAACTCGATAATAACGGGATCGACGGGAGGCTTGAATCCTAATGTGAAAGGATATGTATAAACAAAATAATACCTAGTCTTATAAGAGGTTATTCTTTGATTACCATTTGGAACAACAACAGGAAAATCAGGCTTCCAATAACAGTCCCTATGTACGAGAGATATTAAACCCTCAGTTATTTGGGTAGGGTACATGTCAGCACCGTCGTGAGAAGACATTGAAGAAAGTTGTTCTTTGAAGGCCTGACTATCCCTAGCAAAAGAAAAATCCGCAGGTACTATCTCGTCAACCCTTGGTTCACGTAGAGGTTCATTGTGTTCTCTACCTTTTCATGAAGATCTAGAAGCCCTAGCCCTTGGAGAAGATAAAGAAATGGAAGACCTAGAAGAAGATGGGGGAGTAACATGAGAAGAAGAGGAACCCCTGAGAGGAGTAGAACCTAAACTCCTAAGCCTACCGCCTCTCCTACTCCATGTCGGAGCAGAAGAAGGAGTCAGATCATTTACATTAATGACTCTCTTAGATTGCTGGTTTGAAGAAGACATATTTACAAAGACAAAAAATTTGCAAACGAAGAATGAAGGTTAGAAGTTTTTCGTGAAAGTAAAGAAAGGAAAAGGGGTATTTATACTCGAAGAAAACCATCACAAAATGGAAAAAAACAGTGATGTGAAAGTCATAATTGAAGTTGTCACTTCGTGACAGATGCAACCGCAAAGAGCCCTAAAAGGCGCAGAACAATTGCAGAACTAATACGGGAATGCCACGTGACACGTGCATTAAATGGAAGTGAAAAGCGACGCCTATGTTCAGAGATGGATGCAATGTTACGAGTGAAGTGGCGGCAAAATATTCCCGCCATAAATGAGTATCCACTTATCAAGTATTAATCGATAAATAAATGGTAAATGGAGGGACTATCTGTATTGGTAAAAAAGAGCTTCACACGTGTAATAATTGTGATGACTCAGCAATCTATGTGGAACAATGAAAACGTGACAACTGGATGAAACTTCATGAAGAGGTACGAGGAAAAGAGGCACGGAATAGCATACCCACGGGATAATCAGATACGAGAATCTTAACCTAATTGAGAAGATGAAGAGACACGGGAAGGATGAATCTAGGCAGAATAAAGGGCAGATTCGGAGATCTTCAATTAATGAGACAAACGTTACACAACCTTCACGCAACAATTACGGTTAATCATTGTAACGTTACATTAATGTCTTTATTAGTCATTAATGCTCAATTACTGAAAAAGGTAGACGTTATATTAAGAAATTCCCTATATAAGGGAGTAAAATATAACTTGTAAGGACACATTCGAACTACTATTGCAATATACTTACTTTTTGCATATCTTACTACTTTCCATCTACAAATTTACTTGCAATTATTAGCTTATTCTTTGGTTATCAGAAACCCGTGTTCTTCTTAAAATAGCCTTGGCAAAGAATCTAATTCTTTGGTTAAACAGGAATATGTGGTGTGGTTTTCCCATAGGTTTTGTTAGAATCAAGATGATGGGACAGTGGCCGGAGTGCGTACGTCGCAAATGAGACACAGTCGCATCTGGGTATGTCCGTACCCATTCCGGGTTGGCAAGAAAGCGGTCTAATCTTTTCAGAATTTGGCAGCCCTTTTCTTCCTTTTATTTGTCCACGTGAACCTGGGCCCCGTGAACCCTAGGTCAATCATATTAAGATTGTCTAGGCATTGTATAAAGGCAGTAGTCATGGTATTATTAATTAGACTTCCTCCAAACTTTTCGAAGGCCGATGTTACTTCATTAAAATCCCCACAGAGAAGCCAAGGCAAAATATGGTTTTTAGCAACAGTTTCTAAATTATTCCATAACATTTTTCTATTAGCTAAATTTTTACTTGCATAAACTAAGGATAAAAGCCAATTGTGGGATGTTCCTCTTACCTGGATATTGACGTGTATTTCCGGATCAGTGGTGGCAACAGGGTCAACAGTAAGCTCTTCCTGCTTCCACATTAATGCAGCATCGCCAAAGTACCCATCTGCACTAAGCTCAAATAGGTCAGTGAAATTGACAAACTCCTTGAGGTCGTAGTGGCACTGCATGCGTGTCCCTATAAGGCATATGATGGAGAGCTTGTTCCCGTCTACAAGGTACTTGAAGCTCCGTTGAATTCTGGGTTGTTACACCCTCTGCAGTTCCAAAGGAGTATCTTCATCTGGGGCTAATTGACGATCCTCGAACTCCCTCACAGAGCTAGTGACATATGCAGATGGGTGGTCAGTGGGTGGTCTACCCCATTGTCCATCAGAATGTCCTCCAACATTAGTGTTGGAATTATCAGTATAGCATATTTGTGAAGGATTGAGAGTGTGTAGGATG
This sequence comes from Nicotiana undulata, assembly GCA_005239495.1. Lineage (NCBI taxonomy): Eukaryota > Viridiplantae > Streptophyta > Magnoliopsida > Solanales > Solanaceae > Nicotiana > Nicotiana undulata. Next base: position 149,930 of record ML254010.1, read on the forward strand.
GGATGTTCATTGCTATCCTCGGGACATTTGTTGGAACAATTATGAAGCATTTTTTTTAATCTTTTTTCGTTGAGGGTCATTGATAGTGATTCCTCTAGTGTGGTCTGGAGAATTTGATCGATGATGTTTGGCGCCAATTGTTCGGGCTCGAGCACCATAGTCGTTGCCTCCTCCATGTTCAAAGGGGATAATGGCTATAGTGGTGTTGATTGGTCCTTGATATCCAAGTTCTCCAGCAGGGCTTTTTCTGGCGACAAGAGCAACAAGTTGGCCTGTGAGGATGCAACCTCCTCCTGGTTCTAAAGGGAGGGGTGAGGGTTCCGCTGCTGGTGTGCGTTGTGGTTATCTTTTGGGTGTAGAGTGACTGTAGCACTGTCGCTGCCTGGTCGTTGGTATAGAGACCTTGTTGTATCATCTGGATTAGATCTTGGGTTGTTTCTAGTATTAGGGCCGCATGTTGCTGGGTGGGGGTCACCGGATTCTGATTTGCATATGAGTGGTAGGTGTTGGGATCCTGCTGAATGCGGTGTGGTGTAGCCCACTGCCGGTTCATGAGGCCATACATGTAGTTGCTCATCTGATTGTAGTAGATTTGGTGGTTGATGACAGTTAGGACGGGGATGATCGTCGTTTGGAAGTAGTAGTTGGTTATTTGTAGTTGTGTTGGGGTTGGTACTTCTTCCATGTGATGGTGGCCATAGTGGTCATTTTGAAGGCGTTGGTATTATTAACTCTGGTATGGAGTAACTTTTCTTGTATTGGAAAAATGACAGATCTTAATATTTCTATATAATAGATGATGTTATTCCTCAATAAAGCTTTTCATTTAAATTTTATTTGCATTATAGTTTGATGTTATTTAATTTGTTAACATCTATCTATTTGGTACTACATATTAACTTCTTACTAACTTTTGTAATCGAAAGAAGCGGAAGAAGTAATATAGTTAATTTTGGTATTGATAGATGTTAACTTTTATTTATGTCATTTAGCTCTTATATGTTAAAATTGATTCTGCACATATTTATAATCGAAAGAGGCGAATATTGTAGCAATCAGTTATAACAAGTAGGGTAACCGAAAGGGACTTACTAAAAAAGAGCATATTTCAGTTTAAGCATATATTTCTGGCTCTTTAGTATTACTATTTTGACGATTAATTTGTATAACAGAGAGGAGTGCAATTAATTGTTCAACTTAAGTAAAATATAAATGTAACCGTGAGGGCATTTATACATTAGTGAGAAATAGAATTTGAAGGATAATTTTCTATTATATAGTAGAAATATTAAGTGAAGTTATGATCCCATCACCTTTTTATTATATTTGTGAAAAATAAAATATTTTCTATTGCTATATTCATGCATTTTTAGTTAATTAATTCACAACTCAACTCTTCCTGATTTTCTCAAATAGTAATTAAAATAAGAAACGTCTGTAGAATAGATAAATCAATCTCTGTGAATTAGACATCTTTCTATACTATTATTTGACAGAGTACGAATTTAAATTATATACATGCCAGATACTCGTCAAATTTTTGGCGCCGTTGCCGGAGATTGGCAAAATCTACTACAGATTAATTGTTTTACTACTAATCTGAGATTTTTTTTATTGTCTAATTATTTTAACTTTTGTGCAGAAAATAGAGAAAGTGTATGACCGGTTCTTCTTCAAGAGAACTAGTCAAATACGATCCTAGAATTGAAAAATTCTTGCGGTTGTTGAGAAAAAAATAAACCTCACGATCTCAAATTTTCACATCAGAGGAAATGGAGAACGAAGAACTCAATAACCAACTCCCACCACATCAAGCAGAAGAACAGTTTGATGAGGTGGTACCACGACATGATAGAATACTTAGAGATTATGCAAGGCCAAATCATTTTGAAGGAGAATCAAGTGTGAGGAGACCACCAATTGTAGCAAATAATTTTGAAATTCGCACAGACTTGATTCAAACCTTTCAACAGTCATGTCAGTTTGTTGGTGATGCAAGTGAAGATTCTCACACTCATCTAATTGATTTTCTTGAATTAGTTGAAACTTGCAAGTACAATGGAGTTACAACCGATGCTATCATGTTGCGACTTTTTCCATTTTCATTAAAAGGTGAAGCCAACATATGATTGTGAAGTCTACCAAGAGGTTATATTACAACATGGGACCAAATGACCCGAAAATTTCTTAATAAATATTCTTCACTTGTAAAAACAATTAGAATGAAGCAAGAAATCAATAATTTTATGCAAACATGTACTGAATCTGTATATCAATCATGGGAAAGATTAGCAGCAATGTTAAGAAAATGGACACATCATGGGATCCAAGACCCTGACATTTTATATATTTTCTATCACGGTCTTAAACCCTCTGCTAGAAATATAATTGATGCAGCATCAAAAGGATCAATAATGGGAAAAACTACTACATACGCAATGCAATTGCTTAATGAAATTTCGGAAAATATTGTTCAATGGCCCTCAGACAGAATGATTATCAAGAAAACGGCAGGAGTAAATCAAGTTGAAGCTTTGAACTTATTGACACAACAATTTGCGACCTTAACACAGAAAGTGGAGGCTTTTCAGGTAGGTGCTCAATCGCCATCAACTTGAGAATTGTGATGCTTATGGAGGTAATCATCCAATCATGAATGTCAAGCTTCAACTCAAAATGAGGAACAGGTAAATGTGATTGTTTGTAGAAATAATTACTCATTTGGTAGTCCCATGGCACAAAAACATCCAGGATTCCAATGGAGTAATCATAATGGTGCTGAAAATCCTCAAAGATATTTTGATCAAAAGCAATAGGTACAGGGACCCCCTGGTTTTCATAATCAAAATAGAGGGCAAAAAAATTTTCAACAGTATTAGCAGAAGCCCCAAAGAGCTCATCAACAAAACCTTGAAGACTTGATGTACAAATTCATTAAGGTTAGTGACGAGAAGGTTGAAACTCAACATTCAGCTATCAAGAATTTGGATATACAGTTAAACCAATTAGCAATCCTCATGTCTGGACAAATTCAAGGTGTTCTACCAAACAACGCTGAGAAAAATCCAAAAGAACACCTCAAAGCCATCTCTCTACGATCAGGTAAAGCTCTTGAAGATCCTTATGCAGATAGAGAAGCAAAACCACAAGAAATGGTAAAGGTAAATGAAAATGAAAATAAAACAGAATCTAAGTTCCCAATAGAACAAAAAGATTAAAAAAAAGTACAAGAAAATGAATTGATGACAAATCCTCACTCTATACCTCTCCCTTTTCCCCAAAATTTGAAAAGAGAAAAACTTGACAAACAGTTTTCAAAGTTTCTAGAAATTTTAAAGCAGCTTTACATTAACATATCTTTTACAGATGCTTTGAAACAAACGTCGACATATGCTAAGTTTCTTAAAGAAATTTTGTCAGGTAAAAGAAAAGTGGAAGAAGTTTCAGTGGTTAAGCTTACAAAAAAATGTAGTGTTATACTTCAAAATAAGCTTTCACAGAAACTTGGTGATACATGCAGTTTTACAATTCCTTGTACTTTGGGAGGAGCTCATTTTGAAAAAGCATTATGTGATTCAGGTGCTTCAATAAATCTAATGCCTTTTTTAATTTTCAGGAAATTAGAACTTGGTGAGATGAAGGATGCTAGTGTGTCTCTGCAATTGGCTGATCAGAGTACTACAAAACCGAAAGGAATACTTGAAAATGTCCTTGTTAGAGTTGATAAATTTATATTCGCGGTAGATTTTATAGTACTTGAAATGGAAGAAAATACTGAGGTACCATTAATTTTAGGTAGACCATTTCTTGCAACAGGAAGAGCAATAATTGATGTCCATCAAGGACAATAAATTTTGCGAGTTGATGAGGAAAGAGTGATTTTTGATATGCAGGAAATCATGAAATATCCTGAGGATGAGTCATCATCATCTTGTTTTCAAATTGATTTGTTGAATGACCTTGTAGATGAATATAAAAGATGATCAGTTTATTACTGATTCATTGGAAAGATGTTTGGCTCAGTCAGATACCACAAATGATAATGACAACACAATTTGAAAAGAGGCAGAAATGCTGGAAAAAGAATCGGAAAATGAGGAAATCTCAGCAAACGAAGTCCAACCAAAAATTGAACTCAAAACTCTCCCTTCTCATTTGAAATATATTTTTCTTGAACATGAAGTATTTTCAGTAATCATTTCATCTTCTTTGACTGCAGAACAGGATATAAAACTAATTGGAGTTTTAAGAAAACATAAAAGAGCCTTAGGGTGGACTATGGCTGACATCAAAGGAATAAGTCTGGTTATTTGAACGCATAGGATCCTTATGGAGGATAATTACAAACCAATAATCCAACCCCAAAGGAGACTGAACCCAGCAATGCAAGAAGTCGTCAAGAAAGAAGTGGTAAAACTCCTAGCAGCAAGTATTATTTATCCGATATCTGATAGTCCTTGGGTAAGTCCGGTGCAGGTAGTACCAAAGAAAGGAGGTATGACAATAATAAAAAATAAAGATAACGAACTCATACCTACTAGAACAGTCACAGGATGGCGAGTCTGTACAGACGACTCAACGAGGCCACAAGAAAAGATCCTTTTCCTTTGCTTTTTATTGATCAAATGCTTGAAAGAGTAGCAGGTCATGGTTTTTATTATTTTCTCGACGGAGATTCTGGGTATAATCAGATATCAAATACTCCATAGTATCATGAAAAAACCACCTTTACATGTCCCCAAAGTACGTATACTTACCGAAGAATGCCATTTGGACTGCTCCTGTAACATTTCAGTGATGCATGTCGGCAATTTTCTCAGATATGACTGAAAAGTTTCTTGAAATCTTCATGGATGATTTCACTCTTTTTGATAAACATTTGAAGATTGTCTCTATCATTTAACTTTGGTGCTTAAAAGATGTGAAGAGACGAATTTTGTTTTTAATTGGGAAAAATATCATTTCGTGATAACATAAGGAATTGTTTTAGGACATAAAATTACTGCTAAAGGAATAGAAGTTGATTAGGCTAAAATTGATCTTATAGAAGGATTACCCCCTTCCTACCACAGTTAAGGGTATTAGATGTTTCTTAAAGCATGCAAGTTTTTATAAAAGGTTCATAAATGATTTTTCAAAAATTTCAAAACCTTTGACTAACTTACTAATGAAAGATGTGAAGTTTGAATTTTCAGATGATTGCATGAAATCATTTAACATTCTTAAAGAACAGTTGACTAAAGCTCCAATTATTGTTTCTTTTTATTGGAGCCGGCCATTTTAACTAATGTGTGATGCAAGTGATACAACAGTAGAAGAAATATTAGGACAAAAGAGAGACAAGATTTTTAGACCTATCTACTATGCCAGTAGAACCCTCGATGAAGCTCAAAATAATTATGCTACGACTGGGAAGGAACTACTGGCAGTAGTATTTGTATTTGACAAATTTCATTCCTATTTAATAGGAACTAAGGTTACAGTGTTTACTGATCATGCTGCTCTAAAATATCTCTTAGCAAAGAAAGATGCTCGACCTAGATTACTAAGATGAATACTCCTTTTGCAAGAATTCGACCTTGAAATAAAATATAGGAAAGGTTCAGAAAATCAGGTAGCTGATCACTTATCACGTTTGGAAAATCCGCCCATTGAGGCATCAGATATCAAGGAAGAATTTCCTGATGAGCATATCTATGCAATCAAAGCAGTTACAAATCAACCACCTTGGTTTGCTGATATTGCCAACTATTTAGTTGGGGGATGGATCCCAAAAGATTTTTCCTATGAACAAAGAAAAAAGCTTAAAAAAGAAGCAAGACATTACTACTGGGAAGATCATTATTTGTTTAAATTTTGTGCAGATGCATAATCAGGAGATGTGTACCGGAGCCAGAAATGAACAACATTTTAAGTCATTGCCATGATGGAGCTGTAGGAGGACACTACGGAGGAAGAAAAACAGCAGCTAAAGTACTTGAAGTTGGTTTCTTTTGGCCGACTCTGTTCAAAGATGCAAAAGATTATGTCGTCACGTGCGATAAATATCAGAGAATCGGTAACGTTTCAAAAAGGGACGAGATGCCTCTAAACTCTATCCTTGTGAGTGAAATATTGATGTTTGTTGTATTGATTTTATGGGACCTTTTCCTCTTTTTAACGGTTGTTAATATATTGTAGTGGTTGTTGACTATGTTTCAAAATGGGTAGAGCAATAGCCACTAGAAAAAATGACACCTCATATCGTTTATGCTTTTCTGAAGAAAAATATTTTTTCTAGATTTGAAACTCCACGAATTATAATAAGTGATCAAGGAACTCATTTTATAAATAGACAATTTGCTAGTTTATTTTCAAGATATGGAGTCACGCATAAAACGGGAACTCCATATCATCCTCAAATAAGTGGACAAGTAGAAGTATCCAATAGAAAAGTAAAAAGAATTTTAGAAAAAATTGTTGGTTCTTCTCGAAAAGATTGGTCTTTAAAGCTATATGATACTCTATGGGCATATAGAACTGCTTTCAAAACTCCTATAGACACATCTCTTTATAGACTAGTGTTTGGAAAAGCTTGTCATCTACCCGTAGAATAACAACATAAAGCATATTGGGCTATAAAATTATTGAATCTAAACTTGCCAGATGCGGGTAAAAATCGTCTGTTACAGCTTGATGAGTTAGAAGAGTTCAGACTTACAGCATATGAAAATGCTAAATTGTACAAAGAAAAGACCAAAAAATGACATGACTAGTTCATTCGCCATAAAGATTTTAAAGTCGGAGATCAGGTTCTGTTGTACAATAGCAGAATTCCCAGAAAAATTCAAATCACGATGAACAGGACCATACATCGTGACAGAAATTACTCCCTATGGTGCCATTGAAATACAACATGCGGATGGAGAAAAAAAATTCAAAGTGAATGGTCATCATTTGAAGCCTTAAATATTTTACAAACAGACTTCAACAATTCTTTTTTCTTAAATATATATATATATAGAGAGAGAGAGATCAAAGATATGTCATCAAAATTATATTAAAAAATAAAAATTAAAATTAAAGTTACATCTGTACTAGTATATAGTATAGATATATATATATGCATATTTTTATAATAAAATATATATAATATAATATATATTTTAATGAAAGCTTTACTATCTTCGGTTGTTATTTGGGAGAAATCTAACAAAATTTATTATCTCTGTCTTCAGAATAATGTGACGTTGTTTAAAGAGAAAGTTAAAAGGATTTAAGGCATGGAAGAGGCGTGGAGCTATTTTACACTGATATGTCAAGTAACAGCAAATTACAAAACTTTAGCTACACACAATCTTTGATAATATCCAAGGTATTGTTATTCTTTGGATAATGGCCGGAATGTTTTCCTCACAGTGTTGTACTAAACTAACCAGCTATAAATAAGCTTTTCACCCTCAGTAAAGATCAAATAACTTTCACTATCAAGTGAAGAACATTCCCAACGTTCTCCACTGTTTTTTGAATACTGTTTAAACTCCTACTTTAATTTATTTTACTTTCTTTAACCCTTTCACATCATGTTCATTCTCCTAGGCCATTTCATTCAGCACTTCAGGTATCTCACAGTTCGTTTGGGATTCATGGTTCTTATGTGCCTCCTTCTACTCAGCCAGCCTATAGTGCACCACCAGCTCCTATCAGAGCACCTCCTTTTCAGAGGCAAATAGCTGCAACCCGAAGCAGGGAATTAAATAGTTGCCTCTGGCATTTACTGTTAATGGAGATATTAATATGGTAATGGCGAAGGCACTTCAAATACACAGAATCAAAAAGGGGACAGTTGCAGTGGAGACAATGAAGGAAAATAGATCAGCAACCCCCTTAAGCTAGAAATAATCATGTTTTGAGTCGGCTTAAATAGTTAATATAACGATGCATGTATAATATAATATAATAAAATATAATGATACATATTATATAATTATATAAGATGAATTATGATCTTTTTATAATGTGTAAATGTATTAGAGTGTTAAAAATTGCTAGAACTTGTTGCTTTTGTATATTGAGGCGAAATACTAAACTGCAGTGATCTAGAAAATGAATTAGGCCTTCTCCAAATCCCATATAGCCAAACACTTGAGTCACTAGAATAAATCTTTTATGTCCCAGTTTGAGCTTGAGGCTAATTTCTTTTTGGAACAAGCCCATTTTAGCATAATTACACTTGATATATTCCATTCATTTATTGAAGAAATATGCAATGAGAAATGACAAGTGATATGCCCGGGTGCACATGTTTATATATATATATAAAGAAAACAAAAAAATAAATGTATAAAAAAAAAGGAGGAAAAAAGAAGAAGGAGAAGAGAAAGAGTTTTTTCGTCAGAAACGAACCAAGTTATTCTATTTACTTGCATGGAAAGATATTTGAAAAGTGAAGGGAAGCATAAAACTAATTAAATATAAGTAGTCATCTATTATAAATATAATCATCTAGTACTATACCAAAGCACATAGCCTATCGTACAAGTCAATAAAAAGTCTTAAAAGATTCTATGATCGGTGCTAATTTATACTAGTGGAGATCTACAAATATGATCATTTAATATACACTATTTTATGATTATTTGAATGAAATTGACTTTGAATATTTCTATACGTAAAAGTTGATTTATGCATGATGAAAGAAACAGGGACAAGAGGAATAAAATTAATTCTAAAAAATTTATTAAAATAACATGTGATATCAAATTCATCGTAAAACCCAAGGAGTCATGTGCTAACAGTTGACCTGATTTCTTCTCTTAAAAAGAGAGGCTCGAAAATTTTCTCGAGGACGAGCAAATATTTAAGTGTGGGAGAATTTGATAAGAAACAAATATCATACAATGAATATTTCTTTCGATTTTCTTATTTGATAGGACAAGAAGATTTTTGTTGGTATTATTTACTCCGGTATGTAATAATTTTTCTTGTGTTGGAAAAATAACGGATCTTAATATTTCTATATAATAGTATATATTATTCCTCAATAAAGCTTTTTATTTAAATTTTATTTTCTTTATAGGTAGGTGTTATTTAATTTATTAACCTCTATCTATTTCGTACTACATATTAACTTCTTACTAATTCCTTTAATCGAAAGAGGCAGAAGAAGTAATATAGTTAATTTTGGTATTGATAGATGTTAAATTTTATTTATGACATTTAGCTCTTATATGTTAAAATTGATTCTACACATATTTGTAATCGAAAGAGGCGAATATTGTAGCAATCAGTTATAACAGGTAGGGTAATCGAAAGGGACTTACTAAAAAAGAGCATGTTTCTGTTTAAGCATATATTTCTGGCTCTTTAATAATACTATTTTGATGATTAATTTGTATAACTGAGAGGAGTGCAATTAATTTTTCAACTTAAGTAATAATATATAAATGTAACTGTGAGAGACATTTATACATTTGTGAGAAATAGAAATTGAAGGATAATTTTATCCATTATATAGTAGAAATATTAAGTGAAGTTATGATCCCAACACCTTTTTTATTATATTTGTGAAAAATAAATATTTTCTATTGCTCTATTCGTGCATATTTAGTTAATTAATTCACAATTCAACTCTTCTTAATTTTTTCAAATAGTAATTAAAACAAAAAACATATGTAGAAAATATAAATCAATATATGTAGGTTCGACATCTTTCTATATTATTAGTTGATATAGTATGAGTTTAAATTATATACACGTAAGACGCTCGTCATCAAGACAATGGTATATAGGTTCTCCGATGAAAATCTTATAAGGTATATACATTCCCGTAAGTAAGATTACATATGGAAAACAACCATTTCTTCCAATGGCCCGAATTTGAATCTTGAAGTTTGAATTTCAATGCTATTTCAAGTTTGAACCATAATTGAAGCAAAATATCACTCTGGCTTTATGCAATCACCACAAATTTGAAGCTTTTTCACCACCTTATAACTAAGTCATGAATAATCATTAAAAGTCCATACGCCATAGTCAAGAAGAAGAAAAAGAAGTGCAAAACTATAATACTTACCCTTTTACGATATTTTAACTGATGACTATATTAAATAAAACTATTGAAAGAGGTTAAATTGTGTCAATTTTTCAGTAATTAATATCCGTTTGGGCTCATCCAGAGAGGCCTACTTCAATAAAAACCCACTCCCAATGCCAATAAAGTAGAGCAAATTATAGGGAAAATTACGTGATACATCTTACATTTATACTGTATTTATCATTCGTGGCTATACTTTCAACTAATTTACCATTTGTAGCTATTTATTTTTTTTATAGCAAATGCACGAATGAATACAGTTGATACTTGATACATGTTGTATTCGTTGCGCGTTTAATACAAATAATACAAGTTAATAATAATTGAATAGTAGCTACGAATAGTAATTAGACAAAGTGTAGTAATTAAGCTCTAAGCTATAGTGGTTTATGAAAATTTCTCTTATGCGAAATACCCATTGCGCGTAAAATAATCACCCTTTTCTACCCATTTGAAAACTAGTTACTACAATATATACCTAGCAGGAGAAAAAACTAATTACCTTACTTACTCATATGACTTAGCTTGGTTCGGCTTGGTTCGGCTTTTCTTAACTTGATTTGGCTTGGTTCGGCTTTTCTTAACTTGATTTGGCTTGGCTTTGTGGGTATTTAAAACATTTGTGGGTAGGGGCAGATAATTCGACCTTACCCTTACACTCAGCTTAGAGCATTTAGGCCTCATTTGTTTGCACTTAATGGGGGTCTGAATCTAAATCATTCATATCTTAGACATTAAGTATGTTTGTTTTTAAAGTCTGAATCTTAATTATTTAGATCTTAATCATTAAGTGTGTTTGTTTTTTATATTTCACAACCACTTGATGGGCCTGAATAGGTATGTGTGATTAAGATCCATAACAGAGACTTAATTTCATTAAGATGCTATCATCCATATTCATTATTAATTGTCGCCACCGTCTACCATTATCAACTACCACCATGCCGCCACCGCCACCACCACACTCAACCACCATCATCCTTAATCATAGCCGCCACCATAATCGACTACCACCACCCGCCATCCGCACCACTCCCGCCACCATATTCTCAGTCACAAACACTCATCTACCTCAACTACCACTACAAACCACCTCATCACCATCAACAATCATAACCGGCACTACCCATCATTATAAACTACCACCACCTTCCTCACTCACAACTACCACCATCACCCGCCATTATTAACTATCACCTCTCACCACCACCATCCTCAATCATAAGCGCCATCACTACTAATTGTGAACAACTAATTTTTGACCACACTCAAATTTTATATTATTTTAGTGTAAATATTTCTTTTAGGTCTAATCTTGATATTTTAAACTTTTATCTTGCTCTTAATAGGTTTTATTTGAAAAATAATAATTTAAATTAAAAACTACAAAAATATTCAAATTCTTAGAGCATAAGTTTTACTTCTATTCACAAGAGAAAAGAAATTTACAAAAAAAAATATTTGATTTCTTTTATATAGAATTTTAATAAGTAAGTTATGGTATTTTTCTTAGTATCATTTAAAGTAAATGTAAAAATTTAGCTTCCTTATGTTGTTAGAAATATTGTTAATCTTCTTATCTTTTTAATTTAATTTATCTTTTTTTTAAAATTAAAAAAGAAAAAAGCAAAAGAGAGATTAACGTGAAAGAGATTAAGGCTTCATTTGTTTTTTTTTTAAGATTAAGACGTCTGAATCTGAATACACATCTGAATATCAAGATGTGTATTAAGATTAACACATCTGAATCTGGATACACATCTGAATATTAAGATGTGTATTAAGATCTTAATACTAAATGATTAAGATTGTTTGATTTTTAACATCTGAATAAATAAAATTTATCTTTATTTAATAAACATAAAATTCATACGAAATACTAATTAATCTAATATTCCATTAATAAAATATATAGTTTTTAAAAATATAATAGTTGTTGGTGGTGATGGCTAACGGTAGTGCTTGTGAATACAGACTAGAGGCGGTGGTTGGTGGTAGTTTTGGTTGATGGTGGTGGTTCTGGATAATAGCTAGTAGTGATTGGTGGTAGTGACGATTATGATTGAGAGTGGTGGTGGTAGGTGGTTATAGTTAATAATAATGGATGGTGGTAGTTGTGATTGAGGAAGGTGGTAGTGGGTGGTGGTAGTTTGTAATGATGGGTAGTGTCAGCTATGGTTGGTGATAGTGATGTAGTTGTTAGTTGAGGTGGATGAGTGTTGGTTGTGGTTGAGAATGATGGTGGTGGGTGGTGGACTGGTGGTGGACGATAATGGTGGCAATTATGATGGAGGATGATGATAGTGGTAGTGGTGACGGTAGAGGTGGTGGTGGTGGTGGTTGAGTATGGCGGTTTGGGTGGTATGGTGATTGTTGATAATGGTAGGTGATGGTGGCAGTTAATAATGAATATGGATGATAACATCTTAATGAAATTACGTCTAAGTTATAGATCTTAATCATACAGACCTATTCAGATCCATTAAGTGGTTATGAAATATAAAAAAATACTTAATGATTAAGATCTAAATAATTAAGATTCAGCTTTTAAAAACAAACGCACTTAATATTCGAAATCTGAATGATTAAGATTCAGACCTCCATTAAATGCAAACAAATGAGACCTAAAGCTTGTTAATGTAAAAGATCTGATTTTTTGTTAACGTAAAAGAGATTTTTGTTAACGTGAAAGAGATCTGACTTTTGAAACCTTGGTCTAGCATAAAGAGATTAACGTAAAGTTTATAGGAATTTTTACCTTTCTATGCCATATATTAAACCTTATTACCCTCAATGTTTAAGATTAGAG
>ML254011.1:0-20810 GCA_005239495.1 Nicotiana undulata
TAGCATTCTTCCAAAAATACCAAAATTTGACCTCGGGCCCGCTTGGTCCAAACACGAGGCTCGAACCAAAGCCCGATCACCTATACCCCCACAAGTTAGAATATACAATTTATTTTGAAATCCAACCTCAAATTGAGGTTGAATTACCCAAAATTCCCAAAAACCTAACTCTACCCAAAACCCCTAATTTCTACTTTGATTTCATGTTTTTAGGCCTAGAATCTAGTGATTAGTTGATAAAAGTAAGAGAAAATGATATTAAGAACACTTACCTATGGAGTTATGGAGGAAGGGATATTCAAAAATCGCCTAAGTGGGTTGGGGAAGAAGGAGGGTTATGAAAAAATGGTGAAAATCCCGTTTTAGTTTTGTTTTTAGGCTTTAAAATCACTGGGTATAATTAACCTTGTGCGTTCGCACTGACTAGCCCGCGTTCGCACAGTGTATGCTCACGTGCTCTCCGCGATCGCGCGTGCACTGGTACGTTCGCACAGTGCTTATGGTGTGCCCATCCCCCAACCCTTCCTAACTCTATGCGTTCGCACCTGGTTGGGTGCGTTCGCACTGGGTTGAATCCTTGACCCTCCGCGATCGCACTCAGCTAGGTGCGTTCGCACTGAGTAAGATCACCCCTGACCCACTAATTTACACTGTGCGTTCGCACCCCCTTGGGTGCGTTCGCATAGTGTAACTCACATGAACACCAGAAAGTGAGGAAGAAAAAACAGATTTTCACTCTTTAACTCACCCCGTTAGCTACCCGAAACTCACCCGAGCCCTCGGGGCTCAAAATCAAAAACACACACGACTCCCAAAATATCCTACGGACTTATTCAAGCTTTTAAATCATCAAAAATAAGGAATTAAACCTCAAAACTCATATAAATTTCTTAAAACTTCATAAAGCTTAATTATTCCGATTTTTATCCGAAACACGTCATCTCACGTCCGTTTTACAGCAAATTTCACAGAGAAGTCAAATAACATATATTAAACCTGTTTCGGGCTCCGAAATTATAATACGGGCCCGGTAACACAGTTTTCACATCAAAGTTTATTTTTTTAAAACCTTTATTATTTCCAGAAAATAATTTTCTTTAAAAATTCATTTCTCGGGCTTGGGACCTCGGAATTCGATTCCGGACATACGCCCAAGTCCCATATTTTCCTACGGACCCTCCGGGATTGTCAAATCACGGGTCCGGGTCCGTTTACCAAAAATATTGACCAGAGTCAACTTTATTCAATTATTTAATTCAAAAATTCTATTTTTATCAAATTTTCACATAGAAGCTTCCTGGCTACATGCCCGGGCTGCGCACACATATCAAGGTGAGATTATCGGAGGCTTTCGGGGCATCGGAACACAAATTTAGCTAAAATTACTTAGGATGACCTTTTGGGTCATCACACATATATATTTCTCTATTTTTATAGCCTATTCCGGCCCATTAAGAAGCCCAAATATAACCCATGAAAATCACCCAAAACAAAGGGATCTCAACCCAACTTAGTTAACCCAATTTTACTTTCTTTTTTTCTTTTCTGTATTTTCAATTTCCTGTTTTTAGTTTTTCTGCACCATCCACCTACCCTAGCCCCTAACCCGTGCAAATTCCTTCAAAATTTTTCTTTTTACCTTTTTTTTGTATTTTCAATTTTTTATTTTTTTATTTTTCTGCACCCCCTTAATCCCCTCAAATTTTTTGTTACTTTTTTTTTTGTATTTTCAATTTTCCACCCCTACTTATATACCCGCCATTTGCTACCCCTACTTATATATACCATAAGTGTAAATTTCTTTATACACATATCAAAATAAAAGTTTTATAAAAGAAGTTTTGCAGTTCAAGTAGGTTTTAATTTAAATCAAATTCTAAAATATTGTTACTTGTATTTCTCTCCACTTCTTTCATAATCAAACACATAAAAACACTAAATTTTAACTTTAAGGGTGTATTTGGTATGTTGGAAAAATATTTTTCAATTTTTTCATATTTGGTTGGCTTAAATGTTTTGGAAAGTATTTTCCCCATAAACAATGTTTTCCCTATCAAGAGAAGAAGAAGAGAAAACATTTTCTAAAACATTTTCTAAAACTCTTTCTCAACCTTCCTCACTCCACCCTCACCCACCCACTCCCACCCCGATTCCCACTCCCACCCCAACCCCATTCTCCGCCCCACCCCCACCTATCCATCCCACTCTCCTCCCACCCTAAATAAAAATATTATTAATAGTATTTTCTTTTCACGTTATGGATTATTTTTTTTTTAATTTCAACAAATGAGTATTTTTTTCATTATATAAAAATGTATTTTTTTTATTTTGACAAAAAAGTACTTTGTTTTCAAGATGTAAAAGAAGTATTTTTTTCACTTTAACAAAATAAGTATTTTTTTTTCATGATGTAGAAAAAGTTTTTCTTTTATTTCAATAAAATGAGTACTTTATTTTAACCAATAAAGAGTAATTTCTATTTAGTTATGTAACACAAATTTCAATGTTATTTTTGCGCAAAAAAATAAAGCAATACATTAATTCCTTTAGGTTTATGTGAATATTTAGAAGAATAATTAAATTCTTAAAGAAATAAAGTACTAAAAATGTTGTGTATTTAGGTGGAGGGGGGAGGGAGAGCAAGAAAACATAGGGACTCGAGGGAGGGGAGTAGTGAGGAGAGTAGCGTAAAAAAAAATTAGGTGAGAAAATAAGTAATAAATAAAAATAAAATGCTAGAGTAGTAGAGTAGCAATTAGCAAGGAGCTGATGGTCAAACTGTCAAGGTATTCCCGCGAAGTTGGGGATGTTTTAAGAATCGGACGGTAAGCAATTAACCTCAGGACTCATTTGCAATCCAACGGCTTCGAAGCGATCCCACCGCCAAACCCTATAAATAAGAAACCCTAAACTCAAGTTTCCTCCTCTTTCCTACTCCTGCTATTGTAGCTTAACTGCCACACCATTTGCAGCAGGACCGCCATCTCCTCCCTCTCTTCTCTTCCTCCAAGCTTAATAAAACCTTTTTCATGCCTGCACTTGTTGTAAGTGAAACAATGGGGTCTGAAGAGCCGAAGGAGCTGAATAAGAAGATGAAGAAGAGCGAAAAAGGATCATCCGCCGACACCCTTAAAAAGTCGAAAAAGACCAAGATTGATTCTGGGTCTGATTCAGAAGAGCTTAAGAAGAGTAAGAAGAAAGATAAGAAGCGAAAATCTTCAAACTTGGATGATGAGGAGGTGGATAAAAGTTCGGAGATATTGGAGCCGAGTAATTTGAATGGGGATGAAAAGAAGAAAAAGAAGAAAAAGACTAAATTGGTGGAGAATGATGATGATGAGGAGAAAAAGGAAGAGAAAGAGGAGGATCCTAACGCTTTGTCTAATTTTAGGATTTCTGTGCCTTTAAGAGAGGCTTTGATTGCTAAGGGTATTCAAGCGCTGTTTCCCATTCAAGCTATGACTTTTGATACCATCTTTGATGGCAATGACTTAGTTGGTCGAGCTCGCACTGGTCAGGTGTGCAATACTCTTTGCTATTACCTTTCTGGAATTAAAATTCTTAAATTTTATTACTATTTTTATGTGTTCAGTTAGTAAATTTAAAGTTGCATGCTGATATTTCAAAAATCTGGCTGTCATAGCAACTTGTCATGTAAAATTTGAAGGTCTCTTGATGTTTACTGGTTTGACTATGGGCTGTTCCGTTTGTGGCATTTGGAAATTCTAACCCCGAATGCAATAACCCATGTCCATGCTTTCCTTGAAAATTAAGATTAGGCAAGTCATCTATTACCATCTACACATGCATTTGGCCCTTGGGTTGGGGGATAAAACCTTAGTTCTTTATGTGATTCTCATTCTTGTGTTCAGTGGCAAAGCTAGAAATTTACTCAAGCGTGTTCAAACTTGAAATAAGTGGAAAAAAATTTCCGACAAAGAGTGTTCAATATATGTTAATATATCTAAAACCTACTAATATTTTACCTATATACACAGTGTAATTTTCCGACAGACCACCCTATAAGACATATGCTTTCACCCCTGCCTGTGCTGTTCACTGACCACCTAACCTACTGAAAAGTAGCTTGCTTTTTTGGTGATCGTCTACTGCATTGTTTATGTGGTTTCATGTCCCACATTTTGTTGCTCCATTTGTTAGAGGCTTACTGTAAGATACACAATTCATCTAAAAAATTATCTAAAATGAGTTTCTGAAAACAAGAGAGTTGATAAGAACTTTTGTCCATTACTTTACCATTAGATAAATGAACAGTGCCCACTTTTGTTCTATTATCATTATAATAATTATGAGCGACATATTTGTAATTATTTCATTGAGTAAATAGTCACTAACAAGCATTTTTTACTTCAATTTTTGCTCCCACATTTGCAGGGTAAAACATTGGCCTTTGTGCTGCCCATATTGGAGTCCCTGACAAATGGTCCTACTAAAGCGTCTCGGAAAACAGGGTATGGGAGGGCTCCTAGTGTTTTGGTGCTCTTACCTACTAGGGAATTGGCACTTCAGGTATTATTTTACAGGCCTTGCCCAAGTTGACTGCTTCACTGAATGCGTAACCTATGAGTTTTCTTTTCTCACTTCATGTTATTATAGGTGTTCGCTGACTTTGAAGTTTATGGTCGGGCCGTGGGGCTTACTTCATGTTGTTTGTATGGAAATTCTCCTATGGGACAACAACAAGTGCAATTGAAACGAGGAGTTGATATTGTTGTGGGTACTCCTGGAAGAGTTAAGGTAGTGTATTCAATGGTCTTATATTAGGCGACTCTGGAATATTTGCTGTAGGTTTATGTTTTCATGCTTCAAAGAGTTTAGATTCACTCCTTACACAAATTTTGCTGCAGGACCACATTGAAAGAGGAAATATTGATTTCAGGTCTCTAAAGTTCCGTGTTCTTGATGAAGTTGATGAAATGCTGAAAATTGGTTTTGTTGATGATGTGGAATTTATATTAGGTATACTATTCAGCGGTTATCTTACCCTCATTTTCTGACCATTTACCATCTCTTTTCCGGTGCTGTCAGTTACGTCAGCGTGATATTCTCTGGGAGCTGAAATTTGCCTGTGCATTAAATGTCATTTCCAGGGATGTCCCATCTTATGGTTAAAGATTTTGTTATGTTTATTCTTCTCCTTTTCTCTTATGAATTTTGAAGGCAAGGTAGAAGATGCAAGCCAAGTTCAAACACTTCTTTTCAGTGCCACTTTGCCAAGCTGGGTGAAGCATGTTAGTTCATTATCTCTCCTTTTTTATAAGTATGAATCAGTGTTTTCTCCTCCTGGGAATATTTCTTGCCCCTTTGTTTATTTAGTTAAACAAATTGCTTCTTCCGGGGCTTGGAAAATAGTCGACCTTGGGGTGAAGGGAGGTGTACAACCTCTGTCCTAAGCTTGCATTTTTTTCCTCTCTTGAATAGTGATCTGTTTTCGTGGCAGATATCTTCTAAGTTTCTCAAACCTGATAAGAAAACAGCTGATCTTGTTGGTGATGAGAAAATGAAGGCCAGTATGAATGTGAGACATATTATTATACCATGCTCTAGTTCAGCCAGAACTCAGCTGATTCCTGATATTATTCGCTGCTACAGCAGGTTGGTTGTATCTCTTTTTTAGTATTTTTCCTTTGTAATTCTTAGAATGACAATCAACGTATGAATTCATTCTCCAACATTCTTTGTTGCCATGAAATACCAGTGGTGGCCGCACTATTATTTTCACTGAAACAAGGGGTTATGCTTCGGAGCTAGCCGGCTTATTGCTGGGAGCACGTGCTTTGCACGGAGAGATTCAACAGTCCCAGCGTGAGGTAAAGTTTTGTTTAAAATAGCTTTATTCTGGTGTGCTCTCTTTTGCCATTCTTCTCGCTCTCCTTTTGATGACTTTCCACTTTAAGAGAATGAGAGTTTCTCCAGAAGTAATCACCTTCTGTTGTTGGTGTATAAGAATATAAAAACCAAACAGGACTTTGCATAAGTTGACTGTTTGTCACTTTCCTTGACTCCTTCAACAAATATTATATTTATTGTATTGGGTACATAGACCCTTCTATTCTCAACTAACAACTCTTTCCCTATTTGTTGTATGCTGTTCCAGGTTACACTATCTGGATTCAGATCAGGAAAATTCCTGACATTAGTGGCCACAAATGTAGCAGCCCGTGGATTGGATATTGACGACGTTCAATTAATTATTCAGGTTTGATATGATTAAATTCATATTTGACTTTGATGCTCAAACCTTATTGGTATTTGAATGCTGAATTTAACATGTATGGTCAGTGTGAGCCTCCACGCGATGTCGAAGCGTATATTCATCGATCTGGAAGGACAGGACGGGCAGGTGACTGCTGATGTTGGAATTGCTTTCATTAGATCATTGAACTTCAGGAACAATCTTACTTATATTTGTTTGTTATGCCATTCAGGAAATACTGGTGTTGCTGTAATGCTTTATGATCCTAATAAGTCCAACATTTCTAGGATTGAAAGAGAATCTGGTGTGAAGTTCGAGCATCTATCTGCTCCACAGCCAGCTGATGTTGCTAAAGCTGCTGGGAAAGAAGCAGCAGAAGCTGTTGCTGAAATTTCTGATAGGTAAGTCTTTTCATTTGAGTTTTTGATGGATTTTTAATGTTCCATCGCTTTATCATAACATTTATTTGCAAATACATGTAGTGTAATACCTGCTTTCAAGGCTGCCGCCGAGGAACTTCTACACACCTCTGAACTATCACCAGCAGAATTGCTTGCCAAGGCACTTGCCAAGGCAGCTGTAAGTATTTCTCTTCATTTCTTGTCTGGTGTTGGAACCAAAGGGCCTTATGGTTGACTAGACTAGTCTCTTGCTTTCCAGGGTTACTCTGAGATCAAGACTCGGTCGCTTCTTTCTTCCATGGAGAACTGTGTTACTCTACTTCTTGAGTGCGGGAGGCCCATATTTGCACCTTCGTGAGTATTTAAGCCAATGTTCACAAATGTTTTTCTTACTTTCTCCGATTAACAAGTCATACCATGACGATGAAGCTCAGTGAGAGCTGCTATGGCCAGATCGAGCCTGCTCTGTTGATCTTTTCTACTTTGTCAATATGGCAGATTTGCCTATAATGTTTTGCGGAGGTTCCTACCTGAGGAAAAGGTTGAATCAATCAAAGGTCTTACGTTGACAGCTGATGGGAAGGGCGCGGTTTTTGATGTATCTGCTGATGACCTGGATATGTTTCTAGCAGGTATGTTTCTTCATTTCCGTTATTGAAATAGATAAGAATCATCCAAACAAAATTCTATTCTAGAGCCTTCCTTCATCATAGTTTTGCTTCTTATACCCATGATCAATGATAAATTGTTGCAGCTTGTCTAATCTCCTTCTCACTGTATCTCATTGATTTTGCCGTTACCCCGGTGGGGCTTTGCAGGGAAGAATACCCAAGGTGTAAACTTAGAAGTAGTAAAAGAACTGCATACCCATGATCAATGATAAATTGTTGCAGCTTGTCTAATCTCCTTCTCACTGTATCTCATTGATTTTGCCGTTACCCCGGTGGGGCTTTGCAGGGAAGAATACCCAAGGTGTAAACTTAGAAGTAGTAAAAGAACTGCCTCGGTTGCAAGAGAAAGACCAGGCAAGAGGTGGAAGATTTGGTGGTGGTCGTGGTGGCTTCTCTGACAGGAGAGGCGGAGGTCGCTTTTCTGGAGGCAGAGGTGGAAGAGGTCGCGGAAACTTCGGCCGTAGATGGTGAAGAAGACAAACAGTTTATCCCGACAGTTGACTGTACAGGAACTTTTTTTGCCCCTGCAGGTTCAAAATTTTGCGGTGATGAAGAAAAATGTATATTGCGGCTGCTGTTTACGGAACATGATCATTATATTTTCCACATATAGGTTCAATAGTACTCTATTCTTATTTATTTTTTGCTTGTTGGCCTCTTCTTAGGAGGCAATTGTCTTTCAGCTTCGATTTTTAACGTAACAGCTTTGCTGAATCATAAATGTAATACTTCTTTCCATAGTACGGGAGTTTAGACATGGCGTTTCTTGTTACTGTTGTCAAGCAGAATGCAATCTATGCAAATGTAATGCATTTTTTTGACAGAAAAGAAGTGGACTGGTGATCAATGATCATGCATTTTTTGGTCTGGATAGGTCCAAGTAGCAGAGAATTACATTCGGTATTGCATGCCATAAGCAATACTAGCAAGTTCCTTTCGCCTTTACCATTATAACTTATTCACTACACTTTTTGTCAGAAAAAGAGAAGATGCAGCACTTCAAAATGTAAGCGTTTAATTGCCAGGCTCGTGCTTTTAAAGAACTGAACGCTACTTAAGTTGTAATGGAAAAAAGAAGTGAAAATAGCACGGGCTGATAATTCAAAAAATAGTTACGGTTTGCAAAGTCATTACAAAATAGTCAATGTTCTGTTGAAATACAAAAAGTTCTAGCATAATATGCGAGATTATGAAGCCTTTGCGTATAAACTTGTAGCATATTCAGGGGCGGAGGGAGAGGGTTGCAGTAGCTATAAATAAATACTTAATTGCGAACCAATCGGCTAACGAGCTATGTGTTCGGTTGCAAATTCAGAACTCATAAGCTTTAAATTCTGGCTTCGCCTCTGACCATATTATGTTGGAACTCCAGCACACAGAAAATTAAGTATAGTATGCTAGATTGTTCAGATTTTATCTTTATATGAAAATGTGGCTAAATTTCAATTACTTTTGAAATTGTGGCTAGTTTTCAATCACCAATTGTAAATCTGTCTATCTTTTTTTCCCAAAGAAAAATGTATCTGAAACTAAAGTTAATAAAATAAAATAGAAGTTGAAAAAGCCATCCTCTTTCTAGTAGTTTTTCTTCATAATTTACTATATTTTTTTGGGTGTTGGTAATTACAACAGTAGTTCTAGAGTCTGATAACTACTTTAACGTCATGTTTGGATCATTGTTATCCATTGTTTTATAATATATTATGCAATATCGTATTATATTGTATTGTTTCTGAATATAATGTTTGGATAGAATTGGATCGTTTGCAAATAATATTTTGTCGTTTGGTTTGGCAATATCATATTACTAAAATGCCTTCAATTAAACATTAAATTCATCAAGAATTACACATAAAATAATTTAAGAAAACCTTTTTTACCGATGTAACGTCAATTATGTAGTTTGAAAACAAGAGCAAAAACTTGAAGAAAAAGGTTAACGATCATTAGCAAAAAAATAAAAGAAATGAACAATGAAAAGAGACAAAGAAATGAACGGAAATGTAGATGAAAAGACAGCAATATGGAAGATCGATAAAGAAAAAGTAGGTCAATAAGTTGGAGATTTGGAGTTAAAATAAAAAAGTAACGGGTAAAATATAATTATGAAGTAATATAAGTAAATGCATAATTAAAAAAAAAAAAAAATTTCTACAACATCAAATCCGTTGTTTCATAAAATGGATCTTTTTATTATTTCAGAATAATAGATTTAATAGTACAATATAATTAATATTAAATTAACAATCAAAACAAATATTATTTTGAATAAAAATACAATAATACAATACAAATGGGTAACAACCATACAAACAAACTTTAAGTAGTAGAAAAAAAAAATATACTTTCATTTTTACTTGTCCACTATTGACTTTGCATACCGTTTACGAAATAATAAACAGAGTATAATTTATCATGATACCGATATTAATTAAAGCCAGACCTAAGATTTGAAGATATCGGGCGCCACATTTCTTTTAATGTACCTCTCACACTGACCATGAAGTTTGAGTGTGAGTATATATCAGTTGTATGGCGTAAAATTAGCTAGTGACAGTTAGACGAATGACGAAGTGACTCCTGAAACTAAAGACAGATGGGACGTGAGTCAGCAAACAACTGGCACTAGATGTAAGGGTGCTGAACGAATCCCGATGACAGAGTAGCCGGTAACAAAGATTACAATATTGTCATCAGATATCATTCAATGACCAGTCATTACAGAGAATATCTGCATTTATAGTCAATCGTTATGCAATCATCAATGCCGGTTTTATTCTCATTCAAGAGAAGCTTGATTTGGGATATTGTCTATCCAGATAAAGCTATACATATGGGAATTATGATCATTGGTAGACACAGAACATTATGTACACAAAAATTATATACTCTGCTCTCATTTTATAACACTTTTCTCAGTCTTTATCCTTAAATATTGTTCATACTTTTGTCACTGGAGAGGAAAAGTTCATAGTCAGACTTGTATTTTATTTTATAATCTTATTTTTGTTCTTAGTTATTTAATATCTTTGGGTCAGATTGATTCACTTGTCTACAAAATCCGCTATCAATACCGTTCTACGGGTAAATATCAGTTGGATTCAATTTGGATAGTCGGTTTAATGATATTTTTAATAGAAAAATCAACACAATCTTATAAAAAAGTTCATCGCAAGTAAAAATTAGCAATCTTCCTTAAATAAAAGAATCATGCATTTTTAATTAAAATCTTTTGCACAAGTGCAAGAGTATTTTTAATAGGAGAATCACACTAATTCTATAATAGCATAAGCAAAAAAAAAAAAATCATACCTTGCAAACAATAGGACAACTGCACTTCGCATACAATATATGGAGTACAAGGTAACAGAATTTAAAAAGAATAATCTTGTAAACTTTTTATTTACTTAAATGCTCGAATTTTGAATTAAGAGCCATGATTGACAAACAAAATAAAAGGAGAAAAGATTGGAAAAAGAGAAATTAAGGAGGGAAAAGAAAGGGAAACTGTGCAAACGAAAAATTGATTTGAACATAAGAATAACCTGTGGGTGGCATGGCACCCCCAACTCTCAAGGTGGATCTGTCATTCATATTAGTATTGGTGGATTTGAAAAATAATTTAAGATGAGTAATTAATATTAACGTAAAATAATTTTTTTTTCTTTGAATATATAAGAATGAACGAGCAAAAATGAAAATCTATTTTGGAAAAAATAGAAGAATTACCTCTGGGGTTCCACCGTTGTCCCCTTCATTGCTTGCGCTTTTGCAAAATTTCCAGACACGTCCAGACCCTCCTCCATTCACCTAATCACTCTGATTCCCCTTTTTTTATATTTCTTCCATCCATTTTCTCTCTCTTTACCTCTTTTGGCCCTTATACTTAGGATTAATTTCAGATTTATCTTCTGCTCCAAGAAATTGACGTCTGAATGATTTTTGTTCTTACTGCTAATCCTTCTTCTTTGATTTTGAGGTCCTCGCAGCAATCATGGGATGGTATAGAAGATCAAAATTCGGACTTGATTTCGCATCTAAGTTTTCACTCAAAAATTCCATTCAAGAAACCATTCCAAGACCCAACAAATTCAGTTCTGCATCTGGGGTTTCTGCCTCGTCCTCAAAGATTTTGAGAAACTCGTGTTTTCAATATGGCATCAAGCAAAATAAGTATACTACTGGCCCCTTTTTGGGTGGGGGTAGAAGATATTACTATGTTGATAGAAACCAAGTTCATCACTTTCGTCCACGAGGTCCACAGAGATGGTTTCAGAATCCAAGAACTGTTCTTACTGTTGTCTTGGTTGGTTCTGGATTAGTGATAACTGTTTACATGGGTAATTTGGAGACTATACCTTATACCAAGAGAACCCATTTTGTGCTTTTGTCTAAAGATCTTGAGAAAAGATTGGGTGACACTCAGTTTCAACAGATGAAAGGGACATTCAAAGGGAAAATATTGCCCGCTATACACCCGGAAAGTGTTAGGGTGAGACTAATAGCTACAGATATAATTGAAGCTTTACAAAGAGGATTGAGTAAAGAACAAGTATGGACTGATCTTCACTATGCATCAGGTGACATGGCATCTCATGGGACTAGTAGTGGGCAGCATGAGACTTTGATGGCATTGAGTGATAGTAACCCCGAGGCGAAGTGGAGTAAAGAAGATGAGATTCTTGATGACAGCTGGGTTCAGAAAAGTAGGAAGAAGGGACAGGAAAAGGGGTCAGAATCCGCTACTGGACATTTAGAGGGATTGAAGTGGGAGGTTTTGGTTGTAAATGAGCCTGTTGTTAATGCATTCTGTTTGCCTGGTGGCAAGATTGTAGTCTTCACAGGGTTGCTCGAACATTTTAGGACGGATGCTGAAATTGCAACCATAATTGGGCATGAGGTATTTGTACCATTTTGTTGAGTCCATTGTATATATTTAGTTACATTTCTGCTTTTGTTTTAGTTTGGTCCTATTCATGCTTTGCTTCGATGCTTTGATAGGTTGGGCATGCCGTGGCTCGCCATGCTGCTGAGGGAATTACGAAAAACTTGTGGTTTGCGATCATTCAAATGATTCTTTATCAATTTGTTATGCCTGATGTTGTTAACACCATGTCAGCCCTGTTCCTAAGGCTTCCATTCTCACGCAGGTATGTATATCACCTTTTATTGTCTGGATTTTTAGTTTCTCTTGCTTGTGTGTTTTATACAATATCTTTCTCTTTTAGGATTTAGTTAACAGTATTGTGTATTATCGCACAATTCTTTCGGTTATTCAATTACATTAAGTTTATAAATAGTCATAGAAATGTAACCTCACATACATGTCCAATACGTTGCCAAGAAGCAGGAACTACTCGCCTGAAATGTAACCTCACACACACGTCCAATACGTTACATTAAGTTTATAAATAGATTATGTCATTCAAGTAAGCTCACTTTTTTGTGTTTTAGCAGTTGTCCCTTGTCCTTTTCATATGCCTCCTCCAAACCTCATGTTAAAAAAAAAACATATCTATACAATAAAATTATTATACTCACTATCTAACTACATTATATTTCGCTTAAATGGTTCCCAGTGCACATACATGGGCCCTTCTAAACGGTTGTCCCTTCATGTCAGACGCATACGTGATAGTACAACAGAATAGGAGACATTGAAATCGTTGGTAGTTAGGAACACAATGTTTTATCCAATAGTGTCGTTGCTTCTTTACAAAGTTAATAAAGTTTGTACAGCAACCAAAGAAAAAGAGAGAGACGCGAGACTTGCTTCTGCCCCTTTGGACCATCAGAACAGGGTGTGTGGGAATTCAATAATCTAACTCTGGCTCAGCGTGGGAAGCAATTATTAGGTTTTTGTTTCGGAAGGTATTCGAGAAAAGTAGAGCAAGTTGTTAATGTAGACGACTTGGTTTCAGGGCTTGTAAGGATGCTCATCTACATGCTTTCTGCAATGAATGGTAGGAGCGAAAGAGGAGGATCTTCCTTGAGTGCTTTATGTGAGGGTTCTATTGATTTAGGCACCTCAAGATGCTTGGTAAAGACCATGTTCCCATTTTATCCATGTTAACATGATAATGGCTGGCAGGGTGCACATTGCATTCATCTTCTGATGTTGTTGGTTACTCCTTTCTAGAGATGCTTTCGCCTTTTCTCTCTTTTACCCATTTCATTCTTTGATTCAACCCTGATTCATCTCTTTTTTTTCTGGTTCAGTGGCATAAGTTCGTCAATTTCATTAACGAGTGAATTTGTCTGAAACATAGAGAAGTCATTCCAAGAAAAAAAGAGGATATTTGATGAGCATCAGCTATGTAGCACAGGCACGGATACAATTATGATATGAAAATCGAGATACGGGGGGGCTATATATAAATGTTTGGTTATATGATGTATTTCCCTTTTTCCTTAAGATGTTGAAAGTCTAAAGAATGTTGTAAAAAACATTAGTAACAATGAAAAACAAAAGCTATAAGACATGTTCCGTCAATTCCTCTGATTTTGACAGTACAAAAATGTGAATTAAGTCAAATTACCATCTCAATTGATATTTATTATCCGAAAGCATCTCAATATTAACCGGAAAGATGGGGGTACAAACTATAGATGATTGTTTGGAGTAAAAGACGATGAAGCAACGTCCTTGACTAAAAAGGATAAATTGCAACCAATTCTTTACAAAGCAAATTTGGCAATTCCATGTTGACAAATATTCCTTTTTTATTCATAACAAGGCAATCCAAAGTTCCAATCTACCAGAAATCTAAAGTGTCTAATGTCTTCAACCAGAAGACATGAACTCCTAGCAGCCCTTCAAAATTTACCCAAGAAGTATTGGCTTAAATTGAGTCCTGGTTTTCTTATTTGAATTAACCCGCCCTGTTTCCTCTTCTCAGAATTGCAGGGTGACCTGAAATTTGGCCACTGAATACTAATTTTAGGTTGATATTTGAATCGTAAAATCAGGATGCTCTATCCAGAAATCAACAACAACAACCCAGTGAAATCCCACAAGTGGGGTTTGGGGAGTGTAGTGTGCACGCAGGCCTTACCCCCTGTGGGAAGGTAGGGAGGTTGTTTCCGATGGACCCTCGGCTCTCTTTATCTAGAAATGAAACAAGAAATACCTCATCCCAGTAATGGATTATCCCTGGTACAGTGTGAAATTAATACTTGTGTTTTTATATGATGTCTTTCAATTAGTGAGCCTTCGGATGACAAATAGTATAATTTTGAGAAAAGGGAACCTAAGTTTTCTAATTTTAGGGGGGCTAACCTTAGGGGTGTTTATTTGGTTAGTGAATCTACCTGTGGATCTTTGCCCGCCTACTCAAGCGGGACAATCTAAGTTTGAGATGTTATCCTCTTAAACTCTAGTACTTTTGATCTAAGTGGTGCCAATAGGTAAAGTAGTCCATGTGAACTGAAAGCTATAATATGTGACCAGCTTATGTTATTTACAACTTGGTGCTACTTTCTGATTTTTTTATATGTGCATTGAAAGTATATCCCAGTCTCCTCATTTGTGACATCAGTTTAGTTGTTGATTCCAGGTGACACCAATTTTTCTGTGTTTGACATTGTCCGTCTGGTCGCTTGGGTAATTTTATTGATCACGTTTCTGTCTCCAAAGGGATTAGAAACCTCAATATTCAAAATGAATGGGAGCGGCAATATCTGTCGTGTAACTCACCTTCCCCTCCCACAAGTCCCACATAAAGAATTTGAATAAAAAGGAGGAGGAAGTCACTGATTCCAGATGCTCAAATGTTTATATTTGTGCCCGTTGTGTGGTGCATTTTATTAAATGTATTTAGTGGTGGTCTAATAAGTTTTTTCTTCTATTAATCTGCTTATAACTTTTTGTGACCAATGTTTGTAATCAATATGCATCCATAGTTTTACTGTGATCCCGGAGTTCATAATTTTAATGAGAATATGCAACAGTAAGTACATGTAGGTTTATTCTTTTTCTCGGTTTGTTGGTTAAATTATAGAGTTAATTGCTCAATGAGCTTGTTCCAGTTGAGGAGGTTGGTGATATTACCAATCACTGATCATTGAGAGAATGGAACTAAAACTCTTGGCTTCAAACCTTATTGGCATCACCTACTTGTTATATGGGTAATTGTTAAATTCTGTTGGCTCACTGTTAATATCTCAAATTTTCATCTGTGCGTGCTTCACGCGTCTTCTTAGCGAGCATGCATATATAATGCAAGAAATAGCTCATGGTGCTAGATAGGATGAACATTTGCTGGGTGTAATTCCTGTTGCGTAGACTTCTCATGCATTTATGTGTTACCAGGATGGAGATGGAAGCAGATTACATAGGGCTGTTGTTGATGGCTTCTGCTGGATATAACCCTCGAATTGCTCCATCAGTCTATGAGAAGCTGGGCAAGATCTCTGGTGAATCAGCCTTGAGAGATTATCTGTCAACTCATCCTTCTGGGAAGAAGAGAGCACAGTTGTTGGCCCAGGCTAAAGTAATGGATGAAGCCCTTTCGATATACAGGGAAGTACAGGCAGGAAAGGGGATTGAGGGTTTCCTATAAAGGATACAAGTGCATACGCCATGTGAATAAGCAAAGGTTGATTTTTGTCTTTTACAAAAATTGTGGTTTTTGGACAACTCCAATTTCCTTTCGTCGGTGCACTAAGTTGATTCTTCTCAAATGCTGTTCCCAATGTGTTATTTAGCGGACAGGTGTATTTTTCGAAGAATAAAAAGATACCACATAGCTCCCAGTTATGGAGTTGGAGGTAGGTAAGCCAGTCTCGAATCAGTCATTGGAAGCAACTGCCAAGTCTTTAAGCCAAAGAGAAATGGCATCTTCTTTGCAAGATGAAAAAACTTACAGCTTTGTGAAGACATACACTTGAAAAAAGCTTTGTGAACTCGAGAACAGGATATCTCTTTCAAGTCCTGTGGCGTCAAGTTTCTAAGAAATCGAGGAACGCAGTTTGTAATGCAACTTCCCGTCATTTCAAGTAAAGTTTGTTGTTTATCAGCTACCAATCTTTTCAGGTAGTCGTCATCCGATTAGCTTTCCTATAGCAATATGTACAAGGCAATTTTCTATCTTCTCCAAGAATTTTTGAATTTCATTCCAATTTGTAATATATGGCCTGCCATGGTATTTAGTTCATTTGCTAAAACTTTAGCCTAAACATGCTTAAGTTTTTGTCTTGCAGTATGTAATTTTCTAATAAGTTTGTGCTAATGCATGTTGAAGTTATTTAGTTCATTTGCTAAAATTACATACCAAAACATGCTGAAGTTTTGTCATGCATGTATAGGTCGAAATTTGACCACGTGATAATAACCTCAACAATGGAATGACAAGGTGATTAAACCATGATTGTGCACACTAGACGCCGTAACGACGAGCTTCACGGCCACAATTGAGGTTGAATCATTAGAAGGTTCTCACGGCGTAGCATATGCTATGGCGCTTAGGGAGGTCGACCTGAAACGCCAACATCAGACTATAGTACACCAGTCAAGGATCACTGGGTAAAGGAGCGACTAGTATATATACAAGGGAAGAGAATGATAGAGGGGGGCTTCTTCCGATTCTCTCTCTCACCTATAAGGACTCAAGAAAAGGTCTTTAACTTTGTTCCACATCTTTCTAACCTTCACCGAGAAATCATCAAAAGATACAATCGGTGGCTGTTAATGAAATATTTTCTCGCTTTTCTTCAGCATGTATTACGGATTGATTGTGTTGAGAATACAAGCCCATTAGCTTCAATTAAAGGCCTTCTATGATCTTAAGACTTCGAAAAACCTCACTATTTTCGAGCTATCCCATTTAGTATTCCTCAATCTAGAATTAATTATCTTTGGTTAGGATTTTCCCCTATTTTACTTATTAATTCGTTTTAAGGAAAAGTTAACACTTTTTTGGTAAAACAATTTGGCACTGTCTGCGGGGATTCCCTAGCCAAAGCCTTAGTTCCCTCTAGATCCGCAAAACCAACCAAGGATAAATCCTTACATGAAATCGGAGCTACGCCGGGCTTATACGCAGCGCCTACATTGCACCACGACAGCAACTCCGGCGCATTGCGAGCGTAAGCCATCGTAGTGGAGCTGTGACTATTGCACATCAAGCACTCCCGTAATCTCACTTCTAGGTTAGCGCCCCACACATACCACCTTCACCTCTTACTATATGGGATGACGCATGCTATATAACTTACTGTTAAAATGCTCTTCGTCCGTGCGTTTGTGGAGAAACTTATGTTGTCGTTATCTCGGCATGTCGGGGATTGAAACAAACTGGGACTCAAATTCGAGGTCCCAACGAGAGGAGTAAACCATCCACCAATGGGGGGCGGCAAGCTCAACTAACGACGAGGCTGGATGTGAAGCCGACATCAGGTCTAAAGAATGCAACCGGCGAAAGAAACGTGACCAACCTCCCTCGTTCATCTGCTAACCGGCCAACCAAGGTAACAAATGGTTCCTTATACCTCTAACTCGCTATTCCTTTTACAAAAAAAGAAAGTGTGGAACGAAGAGCAGGGACGCCCACCCCCGGTACACGAGAAAAGGCTAACCGACCAATCAAGCAGCGGGCGAATCGGGAAGAACCTCCCACACCATACCGTAATGCAAATAATAGACAAACGACTCAGAACGAACCAACATCATTAACAATCTCCATAAGCAGGGGACTGTGAGGCAAGCTCGAAAGGGCCCCAACACAGGCAGGACGCGGGTACCAAGAGCCCGCCCGTGTGCTCACCATGGCGATGCAATACCAACTCACCCGACCATATACATCAAATCACATCTGCACCTCTAAGAGGCGTCATCGCCCCCCCCCCCTCGACAGCCTCTCCAGGTCGAGCGATGAAGGGACTATACAAACCGGGACTCACCCCGATGCATGCATAAACCAACGCATGAAACCCTCCAATAAAAAGCAAGGTGGCACACGATATTCTCGCACCACTCCTCGAGTCGCCAAAGTTAAACTCGACGTCGCTCGAGTCGCCAAAGTTAAACTCGACCCTCCTTGAGTCGCCAAAGTTAAACTCGACCTCGCTCGAATCGCCAAAGTAAAAATCGACCTTGCTCGAGTCTCCAAAGTAAAACTCGACCTCGCTCGAATTGTTTTTACATTCGACCTCGCTCGAATTATTTTTACATTCGACCTCGCTCGAATTATTTTTACATTTGACCTCGCGCGAATTATTCTACATTCGACCTCGCTCGAATTATTCTACATTCGACCCCACCCGAACAAAATAAGGGTCGACCCCATCAAATTCCCATGTAAGACAGGGACTCAACACGAAAAAGACTGAAGTTCCTTATCAAAAGAGAATGGGGGGGGGGATACAACTACAAGCATGATCTTATTCAAAATTTACATGCTTCCAACGTCTTACAAAAGGCCAAAACAGCCCCCCCCCCCCCCCCCCAAAAAAAAAGGAGAACAAAAAACAAAAAAAGGAGAAAAAGAAGGTATAGAGAAACAACCAAACAAAACAATAGCAACAACCAACCCCAAAGAAAAGAACAAAAAAGAGGTACCAAAAAGCTACAAGTCTTCGCTCTCCCGCATCTCCGCCATCATCCCCGCCAGCACCACCGTCATCAGAAGAGAGCTCATCTTCAACTTCAACACCCACATCGACTCGGGGTGTCGCGGGATCATAGCCACAAGCAAGGCGAGCCTTGCGCGTCTTCACGCGAGCATCCTCAAAAGCGGCCTCAGTGACATTTCCCACCTCCCACAAAATCTTTATATACATATCGTTGGGCCTCAGCGTGGACCCACATCTCATACAAGTGGCGGGGCACGACAACATAGTCGGATCCTGACGGGGCATGAGCCAACAACTGCGCTTCTCAGCTTCAAGAGACGCTAACTTGTCACCCAGATTCGAGGCATCCCACTCGAGCTCGCCGATCCGCTCTTTGAGCCTTGCCTCCTTCATTGTGGTCGTCTCTCTCTCAGCCTCTCGTTCGGATTTGAGGACACACACAGTATCCTCCAGCGCCGCCGCCCTTGTTACAACCGTTACCTGGGCCTCCTCGGCCCTCTCTAACTCTATCACTTTCCTCTCCAAGTTAGCCACCTTTTCAGTCCACTCCTCGCTCAAACTAGCAACTATGGCTTCATTCTGCTCGAGCTCAGCCCGCAAAGACAACACCTTTGGCTGAAGGTCTTCGCACTCCGCCGCGACACCCTTGCCTACCTCGAGCTCCTCATCTTTAACCCTTAGCAGCCCTTCGAGCTCGCTGCATCTGCGGATAGACCGCATCAGGTCCTCATCTTTCTTCTCCAGCTCCTCCCTGAGAGATCAAGTATCGCCACCCGCTCTAAGATGCATGTGCATCTCTCGGCACCTGTTGCGATACCGACGGTATTTCTCGGCCATCTTCAGAAAGACCTCGGCACGCGTCTCATCCCGACGAGTGCTTTCAATCTCCAACATGTAAGTTTAAGGCAAAAACAGAGAGGAGGAAGAATCAGTGAAAACAAAGGACACAACAAAGGAAGTAAAAGTAAGAAACTCACCCTTAAGGCCATCCCAGCCATGACGCGCGATAAGCTGGAATCGCTAATCTCCCGAAGAGACATGCTTTTGGCGGCATAACATAAAAGGTCGAATTGCTCCACCAAATCCACCGTATTCTCCAAAAGGTTAAAATCCGACGGGATTTCGAGCACACGGGAAGGACCAACCGCTCTCACATCGACCCTGGTAAAGCCTTCTTCGAAGAACCTCATATCCTCAGGATCAATGTACGAGTCAGACTTATAGTCATCCACCACCACGCTTTTCAATCTCTCACCGATTGGAGAAGAGGTGCGAGTCTACTGAGACGTTGAGGGTACACTCGGAATAACTGCGGCAGCTGCCGAACTCTGCCCTGCCGCCATCACGGCCTCTTCCGCGCTCGACCCGGGTAACGCTTCCACTCCGTGGGCGACCTCTCTCCCGATTCAGACACCGCCCCAATAGGATCGTCCCTCAAAGGCGCATCGACCGAATGCGCCTCCTCCGACGTTACCCTCTGCTTCTTTGATGGGGCCTCTTCGCGAACGTTAGGAGAAGGTTTTCCCGCCGAGCGAACCATGGGGGCCGTAGATTCTGAGCGAGGAATAATCCCAGTACGACCGAATCCGGATGCAGACTCGACCTGCTAAATGGTCCAATTCCGAGTACCCTCGTCGGCAGTTGCCTGAAGTACGGGCCAGGCGGAAGAAGCAGGATGACGGAAAGCAAG
This sequence comes from Nicotiana undulata, assembly GCA_005239495.1. Classification (NCBI taxonomy): domain Eukaryota; kingdom Viridiplantae; phylum Streptophyta; class Magnoliopsida; order Solanales; family Solanaceae; genus Nicotiana; species Nicotiana undulata. Next base: position 20,551 of record ML254011.1, read on the forward strand.
ATCATGGGCCCTCACCCTTATCACTCCTCTCCGACCTGTCAACATGACATACAACTAAATGTAAACACAAGGCAAAGAAAAACACAGAGCGAAGGGTAAAACGACTAAGTCCAAGACAGGGCGACTTACAGACAGAAGGTTTACGCCCAAACCTCTTGTGGAAGCATGCCCATTCGCGGATTCCCACCGTATGAGGCAGAATCGATCTCACCCACCCACGAATATTGCTAACTTACGGGGGGGGGGGGGGGGGGGGGGGG
>ML254011.1:22645-52895 GCA_005239495.1 Nicotiana undulata
GGGGGGCTTCTTCCGATTCTCTCTCTCCTTTTTTTAGAATTTTCTCTATGAACAACCTATGAGGTCTCAAGAAAAGGTCCTTAACTTTGCTCTACATCTTTGTAACCTTCACCGAGAAATCATCAAAGATATAATCGGTGGCTGTTAATGAAATATTTTCGCTTTTGTTCATCATGTATTACTGATTGATTGTGTTGAGAATACAACCCCATTATTCAATTAAATGTCTTCTATGATAAAAACCTCGCTATTTTAGAGTTATCCCATTCAATATCCCTCGATCTAGAGTTAATTATCTTTGGTTAGGATCTACCCCCTATTTTACTTATTAATTTATTTTAAGGAAAAGTTAACACTTTTTTGGTAAAACAATGCAATCTACAATTTTGTCATGAGTTTTGTTTGAAACTTCAGTCTAAACAAGTTGAAGGTTTTTAGTTCATTTGTTAAAAACTTCATATTAAATATGCTTAAGTTTTTGTCTTGCAGTATGTAATTTTTTGATGAGTTTTTTCTAATGCATGCTGAAGTTATTTAGTTCATTTGCTAAAACTTCATACCAAAACATGTCGAATTTGTTCTGCAGTCTACCTTTTATTAAAGAAGGGCAACATCGTCTTTTTAAAATGCTTTTAACAAAAAATTGGTACGAATGCAAATAGAAAAACCAAACGAGTATAAGTTAAAAAGGGGCGGTCAAATAGGGCACCTCAAATAATTTTTACAAGTTTTGTGGGACCATGTCATTTTTGTGGTTATAAAAACTGTTCATTAAGGGTAAAATGGGTAAAATGAAGAGTTTAAAGTTAAATTATTTTCAAATTAAAAAATGTGTCATTTATTTTGGAACAAACTAAAAAAGAAAGTAACTCTTCTAATTTGAAACGGAGGAATTAGTTTTTTTTGGTCTTTAAGCTTGAAGAGTACATTTGGAGTCTTTATCCCATTTGTCTTTTATTTTCTTCACAAAGTAACGTACCCAACTTTTTGATTTGCTTCCAGAATTTGGCAGGAAATGGAATATCAAACTTGGGCATTTAGCAAACTTTAGCAAGATTCTTTTCTCCTCGTCGCAAGCCAGTCAGGGATGTTATCTCTCTTTTCCTTCCGCAACTTGGGTGAACTGTTGTGAGTTTCTGATCATAATGACCACCTAAAATCCTTTTTCTATCGATAAAAGGAGCAAAAAAATGGGAAAATTGTTTCTTTGCTCACTTACAGAACCTCTACTTTCTCGAAGGTTCAATAGAAAGAATGATTGATTGCTTGAATGCCGGGCCATCTACTCGGAGATTGTCGTGGGACCTTCCCTCTTGAAAACTGACTAATTAATTATAAGGGGCACTTAATTTGCTAATTACATACCATAGTTTGATGGTCATATTTTTTATTTAAAAATTAGTGAATTTGCCGCGCTTCACGCGGTAATAAAAGAACTAAAAATATTTTTGAAAAAAACAAAGAGAAGCAATGTCTGCAATAATACCGCTTCATACACCACACAATTATATCAAATAGATTAAGTTGCGTGGGTTCATGAACCAAGAAGTAGAAAGAAATGGAAGAAAGAGGAGGAGGAGGGAGAGACTTCAGGGGAAATATTTTTGGCTGAATACATATAGAGACACATAAAGTTGGCACGATTATTCATTTAAACACTTAAACTTAACACTTATTGCTGAGTTGGCACATAAAGTGAGTTTCATCCAATATATGCGTGTGAAGACCCCAAAAAACTGTTTTTTTTTTCTTTTTCTTTTTTGTTTCCTTCTTCTTCTTGTTCTTCTTTCTCTCCACCACCATTTTCACCATTCCCTCCTCCACTTTCACCATTGTTGTGCCTCCACCATTGATTTATTTCCTTCTTCTTCTTATTTCTCTCCACCACCACCCGCCGCCAAGCCCCCCACTCTTCACCACAAAATCCTCCGCCACCCTCCTCTCTATCCCCCAAGACCGAACCCTTCTTCTTCACCCCACCCATCTCCAGCCGTCACTCTTCTCCAGGAGCATCCCTCCCCCCCCCCCTCCCCCCTTATTGATTAAAACTAAAATGAGTCCGAGTTCTTCATTTCAAATCGAAACACCATTAATGGGGTATCAAAAAAGCTTGAAGGTTTAAAATGGTTACTTGATTTGATGCAAGTTTGAGAAATTAATATTGGGGTTTTCTTCGGGTCGTCGTGGGGAATCTTTAGCTGAAGTTATAACAAATTTGGAGGAGTTTCTCTTAAAATTTTGGATCAAAATCGTGCTTGGAATAAGAACACACATGAAAATAGTGAAGAACACCATAGTTTTCCTTCTTTTTTTTTACTCAAAATAGTATAGGTCCTTTTTTATATTCGTCATTCGCCACGTCAGCAACATTGCACAAACTTTGTAAGTTTGGCTGATTGTCAAAAAAGTGCTTAATTGGAATATGTTTGGGGTAGTATAAGTGCTCAATAGAAACACCCTTAAGTTCAGGTGTCTAAATGAAAAATCGTGCCAGCTTTAAGTGTCTCCTTATGTATTCAACCAATATTTTTTGTACATATTTATGGGGTTAGAGATTTGCCACGTAACTCTATATTATATAACCAACAACTTGAATTCTTGATATAGTCTTTCCTACATAATCCTACTTTAAAATTAAAACGAAAGTTCAACAACTTGTAAAATCATACCCCAAGCATGTCTTATTTACGACCATTTCCTACCTATCATCATCCTATGCAACATGATCACCAAATGTATCATGTTGATATAAGTGTTTACATCATGAACAAAAGAAATCACATAGTCCAATTAAGAGCTGCCATATAGAGTATTCTAAGATTTGTGCATGACTGGAAACATCCCTTATATTTTTTTTATTCTTTAAAGAGTTTCTCCAAAAACATTAAGTGATAAGATCTGTGCTTGCTGGAAAACATCCCCTACTTTGTATTCCTCAATGATCTTCTTGTCCTTTTCCCGAAATGCTTATTACAAATAAAATGTTTTTGAAATAGAAAAAAATTATTCACTAACAAAAGTCCAATAGCAAGATTTTGAGAACCAGATCGAGAGAAAGAGAGAGCACACTTGCGCCAACATACATCCAATTGTATAGAGTGATGCGTCAACATGAACATGGAACTCCTTATTCCAATTCGGAAACCGAAGGATTGGGGCCGGCAACAAACACTCATCTGCATGTTTAAAGGCTTAATCCTGTTCCGATTCCCAAGCGTTATACCTTCCTTCCGCAATGATTTCATCTGGGATTCCGCGCTTCGAAAAGTCTTTTTTGATGCGTCTGTAATAGCCTATGTGTCCAAAAAAGAACGTGCTACGCCAGGCCCCTTTTTCAGTAGATGAGGATGAAAGGGTTTTCTTTCATTAACATTCAGTAAAGGTGCATAGCTGACACTATATGAGCAAGGCCACAAACAAATTCGTTAAAACATAAAACCAAGTACTTCCCTATGAGAGGAGATGGATGAGCACGAAATTATGCTTATACTTGTTTCAGTTGAAAGTTGCACAGATTTACAGTAACAATTTCAGGTGTCTAAATTAAAAATGTGCCAATAAGTCTGCATGTATTGTACCGGATTCAGGATGTAAAAGCCCTTGCTATATGCACATTTTTTAATGTTTTTTTTTTCCAGAAAAATTTCAATTGGCATGTGTTTTAGTTCGAAGCGGCAAAAATTACTTTATTTGTGCATTTCTTAAAAGTACTTTTGATAAGAAATAGTTTGTGTTTGACTAATTAATTTGAAAAGCATTTCTGAATAACAATTATTGTTTGGGTATTTTTCTCAAAAATACTTTTAAAAAAAATGTTTTTGAACATTTTCAAAACTGCCCGTGCTTATAATTAAAAGCACTTTTTCTTTTTCTTCTTCTAAATGCTTAACGAAACATTTAACTTTAAAAAAAAAATTGCTTTTGATTTTGGAGAACCTTGGGGAAAGAGGCTATTAGTCTCTTGGTAGACAATAACAAAGAAAACTTTTACCTTTTGTCAACTTAAATTTGTTGATCCTCGTTTGCAGCGAAAAAAGAAAATCCATTAAGGAATTGTGAAAAAAAATAGCAGAATAACTTGGCATTAAGTAATTGACAATAACAAAGTTTTACCTTTTGTCAACTTAAATATAGATTTGTTGATCCTTAGTTGCAGCGATAAAAGAAAGTCCATTGAGAAATTGTGGAGAAATAGCAGAATAACTTAACATTAACAAAGAATATGTTGGCTTAAAATGAACTGTTCCCAATCTTCTTGTTGCCTTGTGTTTTTAAACTCTGAACAAGATATTGAGATTGTCAAACGTTGGAGCTACGAAAATAATGATGGAGCTCCAACGGTTAAATTTGAAGAATAAGCTGACATGCCTGCTTGAGAATTGCAAGAGCATGAGAGAGCTGAAGCAGATACATGCCCACATCACTACATCCCCTCACCTCTTTACAACTGACCGTTGCTTCCTAGTCTCTCGCCTTATTTTCTTCTGCACAGTTTCTGAATCAGGGTCTCTCACCTATGCCAACACCATATTCAGATTCGTCCCTCGCAAAACTCTCTTCATTTACAACTCCATGATCAGAGCTTACGCTTCAAGAATCCATGACCCCACTTCATTTCAGCCCTTAATTTTGTACAAACGAATGCTGAATGATGGTATTACACCTGACTCTATTACATTACCCTTCCTGTTAAAACATTGCGTCAGCAGTGTTAATGAATTTGTAGGAACAAGTGTTCATGCCCATGTTGTTAAGTTTGGGTTTCATAGTGATGTTTTTGTGCACAATTCCTTGATAAGTTTGTATTCACAATGCGGGTCAGTTGGAATTGCAAGGAAGGTATTTGATGAAATGTCAAATCGGGATATTGTTTCGTGGAATTCTATGGTAATTGGGTGTCTGAGAAACGGAGAGTTGGATATGGCCTTAGAGTTGTTTAGGAGAATGAAGAAGAGGAATGTTATTACTTGGAATTCAATTATCACGGGGTTTGTACAAGGAGGTAGGCCAAAAGAAGCTTTAGAATACTTCTATGAAATGCAAATTTCAGGTGATGATATGGTTAGTCCAGATAAAATGACAATTGCTAGTGTAATCTCAGCTTGTGCTTCTCTTGGAGCAGTTGATCAAGGTAAGTGGGTGCATGATTACTTGAACAGGAGTGGAGTGGAGTGTGATATGGTGATTGCCACAGCATTAGTAGACATGTATGGCAAATGTGGGAGTGTTTCTCGAGCACTTGATGTTTTTAAGACAATGAAAAATAAGGATGTTTTGGCATGGACAGCTATGGTTTCTGCTTTTGCACTTAATGGGAATGGTAGAGAAGCATTTGAACTGTTCTTGGACATGGAAGCGGCTGGAGTGAGGCCTAATGCTGTGACTTTTACTGCTTTGTTGTCTGCTTGTGCACATTCTGGCCTTATAGAGATAGGCCGAAGGTGTTTTGATGCGATGACGCGTGCTTATCACATAGAGCCACAAGTTCAACACTATGCTTGCATGGTTGACATTCTTGGTCGAGCCGGTCTCTTTGATGAGGCAGAAGGGCTAATCAGAAGTATGCCAATGGAGCCAGATGTTTTCGTTTGGGGTGCACTACTTGGTGGCTGCCAAATGCACCGAAACTTTCAGTTAGGAGAAAAGGTTTCTCGGTATTTGATTGCGTTGGAGCCTCTGAACCATGCTTTTTATGTTAATCTTTGCGATATATATGCCAAAGCTGGTAGGTTTGACCATGTTAAGGAGATTAGAGCCCTTATGAAGGAGAAAGGGATTGAGAAGACAGTTCCTGGATGCAGCATGATTGAAGTTGATGGGGTTGTCCACGAATTTTCTGTAAGAGGATCACCTCAAGTTTTGATGACGGAAATAAAGTCTGTATTAACTAGTTTGAGTGATGAGATGGGAAGGAGAGTTTATATGAGCCCTTCTCTGGAATGATGAGGAGAGAATTTTGTATTAACATGTGAAAATACTTGCTGGTTTTTCAACAATATGTCCTCAGAGCATGGTATTCCATCTGAAGACATTAACAGTCGCACTTTGGCTATCCCACACTTATGTTCCTTCCCGTTGAGGCTTGATGACCTTTGCATTGATATTGCTTGTCTGGTTTTACAGTCAACACCAGTCAGTATCGCCAGATCAGAAGACTTTTTTGGTGCCAGACCAAACTGGCTAGGGATCTTACAGCCTGCTTTGGCTTCTAAGTCTTTCATGCCCCAAAATGAAGAAAAAAAAAGGTATTCTTTGTCTTGAAATGTGATTTTTGTTGGTTAGAATTAATCTTCACCTTGTAAAAAAACTAGGATATAAAACGGAAAAACAATCTTGAGTTTGGATTAAAAAATACAGCTCCAACTTCAAAATGTTGGAACCATTTTCACACTTCAATTTTATCCATCAAGAAAAGGGAGATTTTGAAGGGGTAGTCTTAGAGAACTTGAGGCGTAGTAAATTGGCAACTGGTGGTCCAAGAATCTTTTAAACTAGCTAATCAATTGCATCTATTACATGTCTCTCGGTCTGATTATGGACCAAATCCCATCTTTTAATTCAGCGAACGAAGGAAAGTACCATCCTGGAACAGTCATCAACCAATCTCTGCATCATTAATGACAAAACTGGCAAGCAAATACAAGACCTATAGGTTGCTTTATCTTTTCTGAAGTGAGGTTTACACCTCAGACCCTGCAAATGTGGAGTATATTCTAAAAACCATATTCTCCAACTATGGCAAGGTAAACATGTTATGCTCACCCCACCCAAAATCTTCCTCTTTCTGCCCTTAAAACATTATTGTGCAAGCATTAAAATTTTGCATTTCATTGCTGGAGGTTATGAGAGAAGTTTAATGCTACATCCTTCGATGCACCTTAGTAAATGAATCACCTGTTGTCTCTAGTTTCCTTCCTTTTTAATTTCGCAACAAGAAGTTTTTCAAGATTCATTGTAATAACAAATCACTAGAACTCACTGCAAATAACTAGAGAAGTTTCCTTTGAAACGTCGAAAACTAGTAAACCTTTCTAGTTTCTGAATTTCAATCTGATGCAGAATTGCCCTATTGAATCCCAGACCATGAAATTGAAATCACTGTTAATGTGTGCTTGCAACACTTGATATTAAGAAAACACAAAATTCGCCGATGCCTAGCGTCCCCTAATAACCTAGTATTAGTGGTGATAGGGCTGATGTGGTACCTCGGAAACTGGGATTTGATGGTATCTGTAGAGCGGATCCCATGGGCAATAACGCGTTGATCTAGTCGCCGCCGGAGCCACAAAGAACTATCTAAATTGATTCATTTCTGCCGATAAGCGTACACCATTTGGTTTATGTGTACATGAAACTCAAAACTTTTCGTATTAGTATTAATGTGCTATTAGTACATAACGTCTACCAAATTCTTATTCTCCCAAATAAAAAAAAGTTAGAAAAGAATTTCCCAGTTTCTCAGACTAAAGCTTGGCAGAGTTGGCTCCAATACGGCATCTTGTATGATCTTTTAGGTGATGGGATCTTCACAGTCGATGGAGAGAAGTGGAGAAACCAACAGAAGATATCAAGTTACGAATTCTCCACAAAAAAATTAAGGGACTTCAGTAGTGCAGTTTTTAGAACAAGAGCAGTAAAACTTGCTCAAAAAGTATCTGAAGCTGTGACTGCAAATCAAGCAACAGAAATTCAAGTATGGAACTTCAGTTTGCTCTATGGTAAAATGAACAAGTTAATAAACTAACTCTCATTTTTTGGCGGGACTTATTTGCGATATCAACACTGGAGACAGTATTGGAAGAGACGATGTGAAGAAGAATATTTAGGAATTTTTCTGTTGTATTAATTGAATTCTCCTCTGTACAGTGTATGCCTTTATACAATTTAGAAAAGAATCTGCGTGTAACTACCTATACAATTGTCACTATCCTATTGGTGAGGAAAAATAACAAACTATCAGATAAAGACAAAATAGAAAACCTATATTTACATAAGAATGTTCTACTACTAATCTGCCAGGCCAAATAGAATCTGGGCCTAATAGTGAGGACGTCTGGGCCCAAGTGCTGTGAGAAAAGATGACCCAATTCAATAAGAGCCCAATATCAAATATCCAATTTAAGGTATTAATCCCTTGTTCAGACATAACCTCGAATTGTCCGGAAAGGTAAAGTTCCTGTCTCCTTCGTCCAATGTTCTCATCTGTAAATTACCATCGACATCTGATAAATTAGAGTTTCTTGTTCCAACATCCCCCCTCAAGTTCGAGGGAGGAGAAGCAACCCCCAACTTGCCCAGAATTAGACGATGAGTAGGACCAGAGAGGGGTTCGGTAAACACGTCTGCTATCTGAGAGTGTGACGGAACAAAAGAGAGAGAGATGAGGCCAACAAGGTATTGTTGTCGCATAAAGTGGCAGTCGAGGTCTACATGTTTGGTGCGCTCATGAAAGATAGGGTTTTTGGCGATGTGAACGGCAACTTGGCTATCAGAGAGGAGAGGAACGAGAAGAGAAGGGGTGAGGGAAAAATCTTCAAGTAAACGGAGAAGCCAGGTAATTTCAGCGACAACACGACGCATGTAGCGATATTCCTCCTCAACAGATGATACAGAAACCAAAGATTGTTTCTTGGAGTTCCAAGAGATAGGTGAAGAACCCAAAGTGATGAAGTAACCACTGATGGATCGAAGAGTATCAGGACAACGACCCCAATCAGAATCGCAAAAAGCAAGAAGATTGAAAGAAGGGGTATAGGACAGAAAAATGCCTAATCCAGGATCAAGAAGGAGGTAACGGAGACAACGAAGAGCAACATAAAAATGAGGACGACGAGGAGATTGCATGTATTGGCTGAGGTGTTGGAAAACAAATAAAAGATCTGGGCGAGTGTGAGTGAGGTAATTGAGTTTGCCCAAGAGCTTTCGATAGATTGTGGGATCCAGTAGGGGCTCGTCGTCATTGATGCGAAGATGAGAAGTGGGATCAAGAGGAAAGGAGACAGGGAGGAGAGCTAAACAGCCAAACTCGGTTAAAAGATCCAAGGTAAACTTCCTTTGACTCAAAATTATCCCTTGTGGTTCTCAGATTATTTCTAGACCTAGGAAATAGTGGGCTTGTCCCAAGTCTTTTATCTGAAACTCATGATGTAGAAAACCTTTAAGGGTGGTAAGCTCAACTGGATCATCACATGTTAGGAGAATATCGTCAACATAGACACCAATAATAGTGATGCGACCTTCTGATTTCTTAAAAAACAGAGAGTAGTCGTTTAGGGAGTGTGAGTAGCCTTTGAAACTGAGAGCCGCAGTGAGGCGAGCATACCATTGTCTTGAGGCTTGCCTTAAGCCATATAAGGACTTCTTGAGCTTACAGACATGATTAGGAGCAGGAGGGGAAAGGCCAGTTGGGAATTTCATGTAAACTTCCTCCTGTAAATCACCATGGAGGAAGGCATTGTTCACGTCAAGTTGAGGAATGGCCCAGTTTTTCTTAACAACTACACTTAATAAACACCTAATGGTGGTCATCTTGACCACAGGGGAATAGGTTTCAGTGAAGTCAATTCCTTCACGCTGGATATCACCCCGTACAACCAAACGAGTTTTAAATCTTTCCACAGAACCATCCTGCCTATATTTGACCTTATAGACCCATTTGCAAGGTAGAGCCTTCTTGTCTTTGGGAAAAAGAACCATTTCCCAGGTGTTGTTAGCTTCAAGAGCAGCAAACTCTTTGTTCATGGCCTCTTGCCACCCAGGGTGAAGAGAGGCTTGGGAATAAGAAGTGGGTTCAGAGATGTAGGAAGTAGAGTTGAGAAGAGATTGGTTAGAAGAAGATAAAGCTGAAAATGATAAAACAGGAGGGGAAACAGGGGTTTCAAAACAAGAGGGAGTTAGATTCGTTAATACTACTGAATTGCAGACATAGTCATTCAAGTAAGTAGGTAAATTGTGTTCTCTAGTGGACCTTCTAAGGGCAGGGGTGATAGAAACAGAAGGGTGAGGGTTGGAAAGAGGTGAGGAAACAGTGAGGGGTGGGGTAGAGATAGGAGAAAAACTGGAAGATGAGGAGTTAGGAGGAGAGGAAGAAGGGGTTGAGGAGGAATGAGGAGTGGATTGTGAGGGGGAAGCAGGTGTGTGAGGCAGTGTACTGGGGAAAGTGGGCTGATAAAAAGGAATAGGGGAATCAGGAGTAGAAAAAATGGTAGAGGAACCTAAAGAGGGGATAGAGGGGAAAATACTTTCATAAAAAATCACATCCCTAGAAACAAAAAGACTTTGAGAGTATGTAAATTAAGTAATTTGTAACCCTTTTCCCCAAAGGGGTACCCCAGAAAGATACATTTGTGAGACTTAGGATCCAACTTAGATCTGTGAAGGGGCAAAGTGGAAGCATAAGCACCCAAATGCCCTGGGAATGGCATAATTGGGAGGCTATCCAAACAAGACCTCATAAGGGTTTTTTAGGTTTATAACTTTGGAGGGAAATCTATTGATTAAAAAGGTGGCTGTTAAAAGACAATCTCCCCAATATTCAGTAGGTAAATTAGATTGAAAAAGTAGGACTCTACAGGTTTCAAGAAGATGCCTATGTTTCCTCTCAACAACACCATTTTGTTGGGGAGAGGAGACACATGTGGTCTGATGGAGGATCCCCTGAGAGGCAAAAAAGTGAGAAGTGCTGTGACTACTGCCCAATTCAAGGGCATTGTCTGATCTGACTACCTTGACCTTAGTGTTAAATTGCCTCTCAGTCATGGCCAAAAACTGTTTTAAAACTGGAAAAGCATTGGATTTAGTGCTAAGTAGGAAAGTCCATGTACCTCTACTACTATAATCATCCACAATAGTAAGAAAATATTTGTAACCATCATAAGTTGGAGTTTTGTAAGGTCCCCATGTGTCAATATGAATGAGATCAAATACATGTTTGGAAGAGATAGTACCGGAAGGGAAAGGTAATTTGGCATGTCTGGCCTTTGCACAAACATCACAAGGATAAATGGAGGAAACAGTAGAAGGTAAAGAGATAGAAGAAATGCATTTCATATTTGATAATGGCATATGCCCTAGCCTTTGACTAAGTTGCACAGACTCTTCAATTTAGGTGTGGTCCCCGTCCCGATACGAGACTTGGACGGGTGCTGGAGCGGCAAACGTCCCGGATACAGTCAACCAACTTCGGACACTTTGACCGGAGTCCATCGACAAATTTGAGAGAAAAATTGAGATTTTGATTTCTCAAATAAAAAATTAAACAGATTTAAGTTATGGAAAATGGCATACCTTCAATGTTGTAGTATTTTTGTCTCATATTTGCTGCTTTGTGTGTGGGAGAAACCAAAAAATCAAAGTATCATGTTCTGATTTTGGACTTAATGTAGACCCAACAGATGTAGATGGAACTTTGCCTTAAATTGCTTTGTTTTTCTCTTATGAGGGAAGAACGATGAAGGGACGTGAAGGAAGCTTGAATGGAGATCTGTACGAGCTTGAAAGAAATTGGGTAATTTTGAGCATCTGTAAGAGGAAGATGAGAAGTTGGGGAGGAAGATGAGAAGTTGGGGAAGATGACCTAACTCTGCAGTTCCTTTCGTAAATCGTAATGAGTAAAGACTCTTAATTGTAATTGTAATATAATATAATAGTAAATAACCCTTTTATTCTCCATTATATACCACTTGTCCCCTTTATTTTCCATAATTATGAGTTGTGCCATTGAAAGTGTTTTTTTGCTATTTACAAATATTTCTTTCTCATACAATAAATAGGAATAATTTCTAAATTAATTATTAGCATATTGATTTTTTGCTAAATAATTTATATATTTTAATCGCGCAAAATTAATTTATACGTAATTATTTACTAGTTGTACAAATTTATCTTAACTTAGTAGTATTGTATAATTTTTGAATATGTAAATTTTATTTCGAAAAATTAACTATGTCCAAATGTACAATCAAAATTAGAAAGTTTGAATCTAATAAATAATATATATTATATATGTTAGAAGAAATAATAGACATTGACATAAATTATAAATTATAAATTATATCGTCTAACTTTGATGTCGAAGTTTAAATTCTCAAATTAAATTAAACATGTGACCAACGTGTAACCACCAATTGAGGCAAATTGTGAATAACTAAATTGTAAAAAAGCTAACAATTATATTAGCAATCCCGTCTTATTAAATCGTTTCCTATCAATACAAGTTCAAAAAAACGAAATACTTGAAATATAGTTATTAGAAAAATCACTAAGTTAATCGATAACAAAACAACTTATTAGATCGGGTAATCATTCCTATCAGTACAAGTTATGAACTATCGAAATACTTGAAATATAGTTAAATAATAGTTAAGGTTACATAGTTATTAGAAAAATCACTAATTTAATCGATAACAAAATAACTTATTAGATCAGGTAATCATTCCTATCAGTACAAGTTATGAACTATCGAAATACTTGAAATATAGTTAAATAATAGTTAAGGTTATATAGTTATTAGAAAAATCACTAAGTTAATCGATAACAAAATAACTTATTAGATCGGGTGATCATTCCTATCAGTACAAGTTATGAACTATCGAAATACTTGAAATATAGTTAAATAATAGTTAAGGTTATATAGTTATTAGAAAAATCACTAAGTTAATCGATAAAAAATAACTTATTAGATCGGGTAATCATTCCTATCAGTACAAGTTATAAACTAACGAAATACTTGAAATATAGTTAAATAATATTTAAGGTTATATATTTATTAGAAAAATCACTAAGTTAATCGATAATAAAACAACTTATTAGATCGGATGATCATTCCTATAAGTACAAGTTATGAACTATCGAAATACTTGAAATATAGTTAAATAATAGTTAAGGTTATATAGTTATTAGAAAATCACTAAGTTAATCGATAACAAAATAACTTATTAGATCGGGTAATCATTCCTATCAGTACAAGTTATGAACTATCAAAATACTTGAAATATAGTTAAATAATAGTTAAGGTTATATAGTTATTAGAAAAATCACTAAGTTAATCGATAACAAAACAACTTATTAGATCGGGTGATCATTCCTATCAGTACAAGTGATTGAGGCTATGATGTATGAGGATCCTCTTTCTTGGTGGGCAAATCATGGTGTCTCAGCTCCGCTCTTGCAAAGATTAGCTTACAAGTTGCTTACTCAACCGACTTCTTCCTCTTGTTGTGAAAGAAATTGGAGCACATATTCTTTGATTCACAACATCAAGAGAAACAAATTAGCAACTTCAAGAGCGGAAGATTTAGTTTTTGTACACTATAATCTACGGTTGCTCTCTCGCAAGAAGGAAAAGTATACATGTTGACCGAGCAAGTATCGGGATTTGGGTATGTCTACATTTTTTTATTCGATATTTTCCTCAATTATTTATTTTGCAATTTTTTTTCCCTTTTCATGAAAACTTTCTAATATATTAATTCTTTTTAATCTATTGTTACTTTAGGTGGAGATCAATTTGATATTGATGAGACAATTGGTGGTTTAACCGAGCTATCAATAGATGAACCTCAATTGGAAGGAGTGATCTTTGGAGGAGAAGTTGAAGATTTGGAAGAAGCCGAATATGTTGTGGAGGAAAGCTAGGGACTAAGAGTAGTTAACTTGACTATGCTTTGTCGCTTTTAATTAGTTTAGTTCAAATATTTTATTATTTTTGGTAAAAAGGTGAATTTCTACTTAGTGTATTGAACTATTGATTAGTTATGTAATTTACTAATTATTAATAGCTAAATTATGGATGAAATGAATGTCTTTGTTTATGTCTTAAATTTAAGATTTCTAATTTCACGCTTTCACTCTGTTTGAGATGTTATTTTCAAATTTGCAATACAAGTTACATTCTTATATCAAGAATGTACCATTCTTGTTGTTGGATAAAAAGTTAGTTCTTTTCTTTCACTTTATATTCTTTTAATTAAATTTGTTCTATTATGATATTCTTTTAATATTTAGTTGTTATTTAGTTGTGTTTGTAGGAAAATGAAAGAATAACGTCCATCTTGGAGAATGAAAGATTGAATTCTACATATTCATGTAAGTTTTTTACATAATCTATAAAAAAAATTACAATATTTTTATGGCTCTATTTTTTATTATTTTGAATTTTCTTAGCCGTTTCCCCTCACCTGTATCCATATCCGGATTCACACCCCCGAATTTTAAATTTTAGATTTTGCCGAATTCGATACTCGGAACCGTCCCCGTATCGGATACTCGCACCCGAGTCCGAGCAACTTAGGTCTTTGATGCCAAAGCCTTACATTATAAAAAGCTTTCCCTAAACTGAAATTAGAAGAAGAATTTAGTGCAACAACACTTTGATTACAAACAGAATGGCTAAAAGCCTTAATTAAATGAGAAATGACTAGTCTAGTCTGGGCTTGACTTGACTTGTAGGAGCAGGAGTGAACACATAAATTCCTCGACTGACTTTACCAAGCACCACTGGCCTCTTCAGTGAAGGGGCCTGCAAAGCAGCACCAAAAGAAGAAAACATTAGAATGGAGTGGAATTGTACAAACAATTTGTGCACAGACAACAAGTTGTAATTAAAGCTAGGAACAAATAGGACATGTCTAAGAGTAAAACCAGGGAGAAGGGTGAAAGATCCAATCTTAAAGACCAATACCTTAGATGAATTAGGTAATGTGACATAGACAGGTTTAGGGAGAAGCTGTACATTGAAAAAAAGAGCTAAATTGGAGGTCATATCTTCAGAAGCTCATGAGTCTAAGATCCAAGAAATAGAATCCAAAGAGACACTAATATAGGATTTAGTGGTAGGAGAAGAAAAGGAGGTACCAACACAATTTGCAGAAATTGTGTCATCACTGGGTGGATCTATCTGGTTGGAAAGCTTGACAGTCTGAAGGAGCTGATACAGACTGTGGAACTGATCCTGAGTCATTGGGTCTGCTCCTGAAGTTACTAGAGTGGGGCCTGATTCCTCAGTTGAAACAACATCATTGCTTCTAGGACCAGATGGCCTTTTGGACTTAGTGAATTTAAAATCAGCAGGAAACCCTATAAACCTATAGCAGTTTTCTATGCTATGGTTTGGTTTCTTGCAGTAGGAACAGAACTGATTTGCTTTCTTTGCATCTGTGTTTGTCCTTTTGTCAGGTGAGTACTTACGAGTCACTCCATAAGGTTGCTGACTTGCAAGGAAGGCACTCTGGGAAGGAATGCCATGCTGGGAGATCTGCACTTTCCTTTGTTTCTCATCTCTGATTAGCAGAGAATAAGCATGATTAACTGAGGGTAAAGGGGATAACATAAGAAGGCTGCTTCTAGCAGCAGCATATGCATCATTGAGCGCCTTGAGAAATTGGATAAGTCTCCCATCTTGTTGAGACTTGTAATGTTTCTCTTTTCCTCCACATGAGCAATCACAGGTACAATGTTGAATAATGTCCAAACTGTCTAATTTATCCCATAGGCTTTTCAGTTTGGTATAATAACTAGCAATGTCCAGATTTGCTTGTGCTAACTCTGTGATTCCCTTTTGTAGTTGGAAGAGTTGAGATCCATTTCTTTGTCCAAAATGTTCCTCAAGCTCATTCTAGACGTCCCTTGCAGTTTTGGAATAAAGGACACTTTCTCCTATTTCCTTAGAGAGTGAGTTCAAAACTTGTCCATGGTTTGAAAGAATCTGATGAGATTTTGGGTTGAAGGAAAGTGCCATCGATGAAGCCAAGCTTATTTTTGGCCGATAAGGCAATGAGGATTCCCCTACTCCACCCACCATATCCTTTACCATTAAAAATGAAGCTCACAAGCACCATGCCAGGAGAATCTGATGGGTGAAAAATAGAAGGGGTGAGATGGGTCAAGGATGACATTGGCAGCTGCAGAATCTGCCTGTTGGATTACTTGAGGAGTTCGAGTGACAGACGCAGAAGTTTCTTCACCTGTGCCAGCCATGGTGAGGAATTAAGCTGATGGAAGAGAAGAAGAGGAAGAGAAGCTAAGGATTCAACCTTGCAGATCTGATACCATATTGGAAGAGACGATGTGAAGAAGAATATTTAGGAAATTTTCTGTTGTATTAATTGAATTCTCCTCTGTACACTGTATGCCTTTATACAATTTAGAAAAGAATCTGCGTGTAACTACCTATACAATTGTCACTATCCTATTGGTGAGGAAAAATAACAAACTATCAGATAAAGACAAAATAGAAAACCTATATAAGAATGTTCTACTACTAATCTGCCAGGCCAAATAGAATCTGGGCCTAATAGTGAGGACGTCTGGGCCCAAGTGCTGTGAGAAAAGATGACCCAATTCAATAAGAGCCCAATATGAAATATCCAATTTAAGGTATTAATCCTTTCTTCAGACATAACCTCGAATTGTCCGGCGTAAAGTTCATGTCTTCTTCGTCCAACGTTCTCATCTGTAAATCACCATCACCATATGATAAATTAGAGTTTCTTGTTCCAGCAGACAGTACTCAAGATTTTGCTTGGTGTGGATCTAGACACTACAAGCGAAGAAGGCGCTCTATTTTTCACTTCTTTAGATGAAGCTAGTGCATTAACTCGCTATCGCTACGTTGATATGTTTTGGAAAGTGAAAAGATTTCTAAACATTGGGTTAGAAGCCAATTTGAAGAACTGTATTAAAGTGGTTGATGAATTTGTTTACAAAATTATCAGCAGCAAGACTGAACAGATGAGCAAGTCGCAAGCTGATAGGGTGGTAAGTTCAGGCTCAAATAACTGTCTTAACTTAATTATTTCCCTATATCAAAAGCACCAGATAATATTTGAATTTTCTTGAATGGCAGATGAGAAAATCAGATATTCTATCTAGGTTTCTGGAAATGAACGAAAGGGATCCAAAGTATCTTAAGGACATAATCCTTAGCTTTATAATTGCTGGCAAAGACACTACATCTAGCACACTTTCCTGATTTTTATATATGATGTACAAGTACCCTTTCCTACAAGAAAAAATTGTTGAGGAAGTCAAGAAAGCAACACGAATAAACCAACATTCAAGTATTGATAAGCTAGCTGTTGGTCTTTAAGCTTAGTGTAGCTTAATTTTAAGCTTGGTTTAGCTTAAAGAGAGTGAATGAAAAATGGTGGGAAAAGAAATGGAGGGAAGTGAAATTTTGAATTAGTGCACTTTGTCCCTCATTGGAAGAAGGAAAGAAAATCTATGTGTATATATAGAGAAGCTCTTCTTCTAGCTCTTAAAGAGTTGAGAAGAAGGCAAGCCTCGCGCCGTCGTCGTCGCCGCTCGCTCGGCTTCGGCTTCGGTCAAAGATTGATTGATTAATCTTTTTGGACAAAATTCCTTTCAAATTATTTAATTAATTAATTAACGAAAAATTCAAATCCAGAATGACCCGCGACCCGGTCCGGTCCGACCCGTTTTTCTTTCCCGGATTATTTTAAATCCGTTTTCAATTTTCCCGCAATATTGCTACATGTTCAAACAGCTATGGCTGTTCTGAAAGGTTGCAAAACCTTTTCAGAAACAATACGAAATTGGCTATAAATATGCCTTGAATCCTAGAATTTTTACTTACTAAATTTTCTGATCTTCTTCTTCTTCTTCTTCTGCACAAAATATTCCAGTGTGTTTTACGACTATCGAGTGGTTCGCCGATCACCGGAGTTTTAGGATTGGATTTGGAATTGGTCAAAGATCGATTGATTGATTAATCTTTTTGGACAAAATCCATTTTTAATTTTCCCGCAATATTCACACTTGTTCAAACAGCTATGGTTGTTCTGAAAGGATTCACAACTGTTCCAACAACTATGGTTGTTCTGAAAGGTTGCAAAACCTTTTCAGAAACAATACGAAATTGGCTATAAATATGTCTTGAATCCCAGAATTTTTACTTACTAAATTTTCTGATCTTCTTCTTCTTCTTCTGCAAAAATATTCCAGTGTGTTTTACGATCATCGAGTGGTTCGCCGATCACCGGAGTTTTAGGATTGGATTTGGATTTGGATTTGGTCAAAGATCGATTGATTGATTAATCTTTTTGGACAAAATTCCTTTAAAATTATTTAATTAATTAAATTAATTAACGAAAAATTCAAATCCGGAATGACCCGCGACCCAGTCCGGTCCGTTTTTCTTTCTCGGATTATTTTAAATTCGTTTTTAATTTCCCGCAATATTCACACCTGTTCAAACAGCTATGGCTGTTCTGAAAGGATTCACACCTGTTCCAACAACTATGACTGTTCTGAAAGGTTGCAAAACCTTTTCAGAAACAGTACGAAATTGGCTATAAACATGCCTTGAATCCTAGAATTTTTACTTACTAAATTTTCTGATCTTCTTCTTCTTCTTCTGCACAAAATATTCCAGTGTGTTTTACGACTATCGAGTGGTTCACCGATCACCGGAGTTTTAGGATTGGATTTGGATTTGGATTTGGATTTGGTCAAAGATCGAATGATTGATTAATCTTTTTGGACAAAATT
The DNA here is from genome assembly GCA_005239495.1 of Nicotiana undulata. Taxonomy (NCBI): domain Eukaryota; kingdom Viridiplantae; phylum Streptophyta; class Magnoliopsida; order Solanales; family Solanaceae; genus Nicotiana; species Nicotiana undulata. The sequence goes on from ML254011.1 coordinate 41,153, forward strand.
CCTTTCAAATTAATTAATTAAATTAATTAACGAAAAATTCAAATCTGGAATGACCCGCAACCCGGTCCGACTCATTTTTATTTCCCGAATTATTTTAAATCCTTTTTTAATTTTCCCGCAATATTCACACGTTTCAAACAACTATAGCTGTTCTGAAAGGATTCACACCTGTTCCAACAACTATGGCTATTCTGAAAGGTTGCAAAACCTTTTCAGAAACAATACGAAATTGGCTATAAATATGTCTTGAATCCCAGAATTTTTACTTACTAAATTTTCTGATCTTCTTCTTCTTCTTCTGCACAAAATATTCCAGTGTGTTTTGCGACCATCGAGTGGTTCGCCGATCACCGGAGTTTTAGGATTGGATTTGGATTTGGATTTGGTCAAAGATCGATTGATTGATTAATCTTTTTGGACAAAATTCCTTTAAAATTATTTAATTAATTAAATTAATTAACAAAAAATTCAAATCCGGAATGACCCGCGACCCGGTCCGGTCCGTTTTTCTTTCTCGGATTATTTTAAATCCGTTTTTAATTTTCCCGCAATATTCACACCTGTTCAAACAACTATGGCTGTTCTGAAAGGATTCGCACTTGTTCCAACATCTATGGCTGTTCTGAAATGTTGCAAAACCTTTTCAGAAACAGTACGAAATTGGCTATAAATATGTCTTGAATCCTAGAATTTTTACTTACTAAATTTTCTGATCTTCTTCTTCTTCTTCTGCACAAAATATTCCAGTGTGTTTTACGACCATCGAGTGGTTCGCCGATCACCGGAGTTTTAGGTACCGATACGCTAGTGAGTTAAATCGTTCTATCCTGGGAGGATATATTTCACAACCTCGGGTACTTGAGGGGAATAATTTCCTTAAGGACACATTGTGTATTCAGTGGGCTCGATTTATTCCTATACTATTTTTCAGAATTTATTTTGACGTTTTAGTTCTTCTAACTTTTTGTTTCTGTATTTTCAAAAAGTTTACTGTTTAATTTATTTTACAGAAATACAGATTACTAACAATCTTAAAGAAATTATATTTTTATTATATTCTGTATTCTGTTTGTGGAGATTAAAACCTTTGTGTTTTCTACTCCGTCTGAATTTTATTATTCTGATTTGAAGATATAAAAACTTCATCAGAGTTTTGAAATTCAGAAAAATGATTTGAATAACATAAATACTTCATCGTTTTTTGTGAAACAGTATATAAAAACTTTGTTTTTTTATTTATTATACATATTGTTTATTGTTAATTACAATATTATTTACTGTTCTGGTTTTTCCATTGATTGAACTCTTCTGTTGTTGACAGTGAGAAATGGAAAATGATAACGAAAATTCTTCTGCGACTGTTGCGGCAACGACGATAGCCTCGTCAAGCCGGACTGCTGTTCCACCGGCAGAAAAGCCGAGGAAAGTTTTTGGAGCCAACTTCAAAGGATGGCAGCAAAGGGTGTTCTTCTGGCTTACCACACTTGGTATGCAAAAATTCACTAGTGAAGAGCCTCCAGTGCCTGCTGCGGACATGCCGGACAATGAAAAGTTCATGATTGTTGAGGCGTGGAAGCAGATAGATTTTCTTTGCAAAGGCTATATTTTAAGTGCTTTAGAGGATGACTTGTACAATGTGTACAGTGCGATGAATACTTCGAAAGAATTATGGGACGCACTTGAGAAGAAGTACAAGACAGAAGATGCATGCTTGAAGAAGTTCGTGGTTGCCAAGTTTCTAGACAGCAAAACTGTGGGAACCCAAGTTCAGGAACTTCAACTTATTTTTCACGACCTTATTGCTGAAGGGATGGTCATGAATGAAGCATTTCAAGTGGCTACAATTATTGAAAAGTTGCCTCCTTCGTGGAGAGATTTCAAGAACTATCTCAAGCACAAGTGCAAAGAAATGAAGTTGGAAGATCTTGTGATTCGTCTCAAGATTGAGGAAGACAACAAAATAGCCGAGAAGNAGAGTGGTGGATTGACTCCGGAGCCACACGACATGTTTGTGCTGTCAAAGAAGCATTTGCGACTTACTCTACTGCTGGTCCCGAAGAAGATATTTCCATGGGAAATAACTCTACATCCAAGATTGAAGGTTATGGGAGATATTCCTAAAGATGACTTCCGGCAAGGTGTTAACGCTCAACAACGTTCTTCGTGTTTCTACTATTAGGAAGAATTTAGTTTCTACTTCTTTACTTGTGAAGAATGGATTCAAATGTGTATTTGTTTCTGATAAAGTTGTTGTAAGCAAGAATGAAATGTATGTTGGAAAAGGCTACCTCACGGAGGGCCTTTTCAAACTCAATGTAATGGTTGTTGACAGTATGAATAAAATTTCAGCTTCTTCTTATTTGTTGGAGTCAAATGATTTATGGCATATTCGTTTAGGACATGTCAATTATAAAACCTTGCGGAAGTTAATTAATTTAGAAGTATTGCCTAAATTCGAGTGTAATAAATCGAAATGTGTGTTGAATCTAAGTTTGTAAAACATCCTTATAAGTCTGTTGAAAGGAATTCAAATCCTTTAGACTTAATTCATATTGACATTTGCGATATGAAGTCGACACCATCTCGAGGTGAGAAAAAGTATTTTATTACTTTTATTGATGATTGCACTCGATATTGTTATGTTTATTTGCTTAATAGTAAGGATGAAGCAATTGAAGTATTTAAGCAATACAAGAATGAAGTGGAGAATCAATTGAATAAAAAGATCAAAATGATTAGAAGTGATAGAGGTGGATAATATGAATCTCTGTTTGCAGAAATATGTTCAGAATATGGAATTATCCATCAAACTACTGCACCTTACACACCTTAATCCAACGGAATTGCGTAAAGGAAAAATCGGACATTAAAGAAAATGATGATTTCTTTATTAATAAGTTCCGGATTACTGCAGAGTTTGTGGGGGGAAGCTATCCTTACAACTAACCGAATACTCAACAGAGTACCCCACAACAAAACGCAATCTATTCCATATGAAAAATGAAAAGGAAGAAAACCCAACTTGAAATATTTCAAAGTGTGGGGGTGTCTAGCAAAGGTACAAGTTCCTTTACCTAAAAGGGTTAAAATCGGACAAAAAATAGTAGATTGCGTTTTCATTGGATATGCTACAAACAGTAAAGCATCTCGGTTTTTGGTCCATAAATATGATAATCCCGAGATTCATGTTAATACGGTAATGGAATCAGATAATGCTGAATTCTTTGAAAGCATTTATCCGTATAAAACTGAATGCGAGTCGTTAAGTGTAAGACCTAAACGACCTCGGGAAGAACCAAAGGAAAATACTCCAAGTATAAAAGATCCAAGGCGTAGCAAACGTCAAAGAACATCTACTTCCTTTGGACCAGATTTTGTGACATTCTTGCTTGAAAATGAACCTCAAACTTTTAAAGCAGCTATGTCGTCTTCTGATTCAGCGTTTTGGAAAGAGGCAGTCAATAGTGAGATTCAATCAATTTTGGATAACCATACATTGGAATTGGTTGATCTTTTTCCTGGAAATAAGCCTTTAGGTTCGAAATTGATTTGTAAACGGAAAATGAAAGCTGATGGCACTATTGACAAATATAAGGCAAGACTTGTTGTCAAAGGTTATAGACAAAAGGAAGGCCTTGATTACTTTGACACTTACTCGCCAGTAACGAGAACAACATCTATTAGGATGTTAGTGGCATTAGCGTCCATGCATGGTCTTGAAATCCATCAAATGGATGTTAAAACAGCTTTCTTAAATGGAGAATTGGAGGAAGAGATTTACATGGAACAACCTGAGGGTTTTGTGGTTCCTGGTAAAGAAAAGAAAGTGTGCAAACTTGTTAAGTCGCTTTATGGACTTAAACAAGCACCCAAACAATGGCATGCCAAATTTGACCAAACAATGTTGGCAAGTGGGTTTAAAATCAACGAGTGCGACAAATGTGTTTACATTAAAAACACTCCAGGTCATGAAGTCATTGTTTGTTTATATGTTGATGACATGTTGATAATGAGCAAAAGTATGGCAGATATAAATGCTACAAAGCGCATGTTGGCTAGAAAATTCGACATGAAAGACTTAGGAGTTGCTGATGTGATCTTAGGAATCAGAATTCACAAGACTCCACAAGGTCTAGCATTATCACAATCTCACTACATAGAAAAAGTACTTGACAAGTTCAAGTATTTGGATTTCAAAATTGCCAAGACTCCAATTGACGTGAGTTATGCACTTCAAAAGAATGAAGGTGAAAGTGACTCATAACTGGACTATGCAAGAGTATTGGGAAGTTTGATGTATATCATGAATTGTACGCGACCGGATATAACATGTGCTATTAGCAAACTGAGTCGGTTTACAAGTAATCTCAATCATATACATTTGATGGAAATGAAACGAGTTTTAGGGTATCTGAAACATACCCAAAATTATGAGTTGCATTATAACAAATATCCCTCCGTGATCGAGGGATATAGTGATGCAAATTGGATCACCGGATCATCTGAAGTTAAATACACGAGTGGATATGTTTTCACAATTGGGGGTGGAGCAGTGTCTTGGAAATCGTCCAAACAAACGTGCATCGCCCGTTCTACAATGGAATCTGAATTCATAGCTTTAGATAAGGCCGGTGAAGAAGCTGAATGGCTCCGGAATTTCTTGGAAGATATTCCATTTTGGCCGAAACCTTTGGCACCTATTTGTATACATTGTGATAGTCAAGCGGCAATAGGCATGGCAGGGAGCGTAATGTATAACGGAAAATCTTGTCATATACGACGGAGACATAATACCATTAGACAACTACTCTCTAGTGGTGTTATCACAATTGACTACGCAAAGTCAAGAGATAACGTGTCGGATCCACTTACAAAAGGCCTATCTAGAGAGGGCAGTTTAAAGATCATAAAAGGGAATGGGGTTAAGTATTAGGACAAGTCATCATGGCGGTAACTCTACCTAGAAGACTGGAGATCCCAAGAGTTAGGTTCAAAGAGATCAAAAAAAGTTATGAATGACGGTTCAACATTGTCAAATAACTCAACCCATTCTCGTGATGAAGACAATGTTCAAAATCAAGGTAAAGCATTAAGGCTTTTTGATGAGTCAATAAAGCTTAAAGCTTTTTAATGATTTGCTAAGTCTAGCAGGATATGACCAGATAATGTGTCTTTAGGATTACACGTTTAGGAATCACCTATGTGAGTGTGAAGTGTAAGCCGCTTCAAGAGGAATGAAAGTAAATGCCCATTCTCTAAGCACTCATGAAACCAGACGGTGTTCATGGCTGAAACGAACATAACCGTGAGAACCATAGATGGTTAAGGATTGATTGTGTGACTTATCTTGTCTAGGTATACAACAAAGTTCGACGGTTCAAATATATCAAATCTACTGATTGACCGAGTATATCCGATATAAGTTCACTACGGAAAATTCAAAGGGAAACCTACTTATCCAGATGCAATTAATTCTTGCATGTAAAACACATACACGTCCGTGCATTCCTTTATTTTATAGCCATTCCCCATTCATGTGGGGGGGTTGTTGGTCTTTAAGCTTAGTGTAACTTAATTTTAAGCTTAGTGTAACTTAATTTTAAGTTTGGTGTGGCTTAAACAGAGTGAATGGAAAATGGTGGGAAAAGAAATGAAGGGAAGTGAAATTTTGAATTAGTGCACTTTGTCCCTCATTGGAAGAAGGAAAGAAAATCTATGTGTATATATAGAGAAGCTCTTCTTCTAGCTCTTAAAGAGTTGAGAAGAAGGCAAGCCTTGCGCCGTCGTCGTCGTCGCTCGCTCGACTCGACTTCGGCTTCGGATTCGTATTCAGATTTGGTCAAAGATTGATTGATTAATCTTTTTGGAAAAAAATCCTTTCAAATGATTTAATTAATTAATTAAATTAATTAACGAAATATTCAAATCCGGAATGACCCGCGACCCGGTCCGGTCCGGCCCGTTTTTCTTTCGCGGATTATTTTAAATCTGTTTTTAATTTTCCCGCGATATTCACACCTGTTCAAACAGCTATGGCTGTTCTGAAAGGATTCACACCTGTTCCAACAGCTATGGCTGTTCTGAAAGGTTGCAAAACCTTTTTAGAAACAGTACGAAATTGGTTATAAATATGCCTTGAATCCCAGAATTTTTACTTACTAAATTTTTTGATCTTCTTCTGCACAAAATATTCCAGTGTGTTTTACGATCATCAAGTGGTTCGCCGATCACCGGAGTTTTAGGTACCGATACGCTGGTGAGTTAAATCGTTCTATCCTGAGAGGATATATTCCACAACCTCGGGGACTTGAGGGGAATAATTTCCTTAAGGACACACTGTGTATTCAGTGGGCTCGATTTATTCCTATACTATTTTTCAGAATTTATTTTGACGTTTTAGTTCTTCTAACTTTCTGTTTCTGTATTTTCAGAAAATTTACTGTTTAATTTATTTTACAGAAATACAGATTACTAACACTAGCTAACAGCATTACCGATGAAGCACTGGATAAGATGCAGTATCTCCACGCATTATTGAGAGAGACGCTCAGATTATACCATGCAGTTCCCTCGGTAATACATACATATAGTGAGAAGGATATTATTGCACAAACATAAATATCAATGTTTCATGCATATACCTCAAGATAATGAGCTTTTCTCGACGCAGGATGGCAAACTGTGTTTATCATATGACACTTTGCCTGATGGGTTCAGAATAAGGAAAGGGGATGGAGGCAATTATCTACCTTGGGCTATGGGCAGGATGAAATTTATATGGGGTGATGATGCAGAGGATTACCGTCCAGAGAGATGGTTTGAGGAAAATGGTTGCTTTCGGCGAGAAAGTGCCTTGAAGTTCACAGCCTTTCAGGTAACACAGAACCTTACAATCTGACAATCATTAGTTAACGGCTATAATTAAAATTTCTAGGAGCTTGGCTTCATCAAACCGAATTAGTTTTTCCTGTCTAGCCTTGAGAAAGAATCAATCTAATCGTTAAGGTTCATTTCCGTATTAGTAATAATATTGAGAGAAGACAATTGAACCAAACTGAGACACTGCTTGATGCAACTCAAACTGAAGGGCTCATTTATTTACTTGTTGCTACAGTTGCTATTATCACTCTTTTGTTATTACTATTAAGTATTAACAAAACCCAACAGTTGCATCCCAAAGAATTAACAACTAGAGATCCTTCACATTGAGTGCCCAATTTTCGAACTTAACCATCTTTCTGTGCTACAAGAAAAGTCACATAAAAGGCTTTTATTATTTAAGCTCCTTATGTTCAGATTATAACTGTACTGTTCCATTCATGCTTGCTATAGGTTGGGGCACGAGAACCTATAGTTGGATAATTAGATGTTAACGCCGAAAACAATAACGTTGAAGTTCTCACTTGGTTAAAAAGAACAAAAAATATGAGCATTGGAATCTAGTACAGGTGCCTTTTCTTCTTCTTTTAAACCATTGGAACTGTATATTTCTAAGAACAAATCTTAGAAATATGCGAACAATATATTTATCACGACTTCGTTCGTTTGTGACGAGAAACTGCGTGCGTCCCTGTTATGAGTTGGTCATCAATTGGTTTCTTTATCATTTTATGAATGGGAAAATGTGCTGGAGATAATTATCAAGTTGTTTTCTTCCTAGTACATGATTGAACAGCCAGTGTGACTTCCCAAGTTGGTGCGCGTTGTCCATGGTGGTCACCCACCACTGCTGCATTTTGGACACATTGGTTATTTGTTCTGAAAAGTTCTTAAGATATTTTGCATTTAAGAATTTAATTATTTCTTTAATATAGCTGGGGGTAACAGTTGGGTAGGATATAGAAAATTTGAGTCGCTAAATTTGTGACAGAATCAAATGGTATGTCTAGTAATCATTGACCTTTAACTCGTGTGTACGTAATTATTTGACTATGAACGCCCTTCATGAAACATTGCACAAGGTTCATGAAACTTTTGGAGAATGTCTGTTTAGAATTTACTGTACCGTACACCGCAGACAAAATAAAATGGGGACAGCTCCAAAGAATTCATGTTTTTTAGCCTTTCCTTTAATTCCTTTTTAGCTTACCCTTAACATATAGGGTAACGTATTGCTTAAGATAAAATTAAATTATGAGTTTGATTCAACTCGAAAAAGCAGCTCATAAGATGAAATTACCAAAACCTATATAAAAAGACCAAGTTCCCATTGTTTGCACAAAAAATATATCAAACTTTTTGTTAAACGAATTAACTAATCAAACATAATTAACTCTAGATCAAACCATAATGAACATGAACATCGAGTGGAATCAAGTTTACATAACTCTTCTGTATTTACAAAAGGCACCAAGCATGAATGACAAGCTTACATCTTTGATGCGTTATCCTATACTCGTAAGGATGAAGGAAGGAGGAATGCTTCTTCATGGATGCTGGATCGATTGTTACTGAATCAGCTGCGGAGGCCCATAGGGTTTTCCTCCTAAATCTTGGTTGTTCCCCTCGTTAGAGATTCTCCTTGATCTTCTTATCCAGTGTTCAGATTTTCTCCCCTTTCTGGTCTTCTTACCTCTTATTTATACTTCCCATGTTCCCGTTTGTCCAGTGTCCTTAACCAGCGGGTTCTCCGTTGGTTCTGTTTCCCCCATTTTACTTCATGACAGGCGTTTCAACGTGCAAACTCATCATTGGCTCGATCTCGGGTATGGCCGAGATAGTTGGTGGGGTCGTATCTTACGAACGTGAGCTCGACTCAGTCGACCCCTTACTGCTTCCTTTAGCGTCGACCTTATGGACATATTTTGACCCATACAGTTAGTCCCTCCGCTCGTTGAGGTCGCCTCTCGGCGAGTTCGATGGGCGGACCATGCTAATTCGAAAAGCGAGAAATCTGTCCGCCTTGTATCACGACGAGAGCCTCATGGCGAGATGGTGAAATTATGATCCAGGAAGCGCATCAGACTGTCACATCTGTTCGAAATGGGACTTTCACATCAGTCTCAGAAGTCAGAGATGCGGATTTCATTATGACACATGATCCTTAGGTGGCGTATCGTTTCCCGTGCCCATTCAGTTTTCCTCCTTTAATTGATAGCTCTTGGCTTTCCCATTAATGTCATATGTATCCCTATAAATAGATGGGAGTCCCCCGTTTGAATGTTACTTTTCCAACCGTCTTTAAGAAAGAGATTCAGCGAACTCCTTCCTTCTCTGACTTCTCGGATTCCCCCTCCTGCCTGAATTTGTGATAATCACGACCCTCTCTCTTCACCGCTTTCGTTTCTTTCGACCAAAACAACAAATGGTTGGTGCTTCATCTCATTCTAACAGGGTTATCGGTTCTCCGGTGCCGGAGGATGATGTACCCCTTCTTGAGGAGGGAATAGATATGGTGGAAGACGAAGGCTCCCGATGGTGGATGAGGTGGTTCCTCGTCCCGGAAAGGCAAGGGCTGGTTTTAATAGCCCTGTCGGGAATGAACCGACGCCCGTTCTCTCTACCATGGATGAAGCTGCGATCACGACGCTCAAAGCCAAGTGGGGTATCCCGGCTCACATCGAAATGGTGCCGGCGGGTAGCGACATAGTGCATTTACACCGCCCAGGATACTGTGCATTTTATGCGTATCCCTTTGTCGTTGGGTACACACTTCCTCTGCCTTCTCTAGTGGTTGATTTCTGTCGATTTTATGAAGTGTGCCCGGCTCAGCTCTCCCCATATGCGTACAAACTATTCCTTATGCTGATCAAGTTTGCGGAGCTAACCGTCCGGGAAATTTCCCTTGGGCATATGCTTCACATCTTTGCGCCTCATTTTCTTTGAGGCACAATGATTCATCTGCGCCATCGAGGGACCAAGATCTTGGTGGTGAAGATGGACGATAAGGCTAATCGCGGTTTTTGGAAAAGCTATTTTTATGTGCAACGGAGCATTTGGTGGAGAACTCGGCGGGGTTTCCAGAGACGTGGATTTTGCTCGTAAGTTTCCTCTACTTAATTTGTGTTTTTTACTTAGGGCGATCGTCGATCGTCTCTCTGTCGATGACTTGGCGGAGGGTTTGTTTTTGTCTTTGTATTTGTTTTTGCAGCGGAAAGGTTACCTCCCCCTCTAGTGGACGACATCTGCGAGTGGGTGGGCGCAATCCTACCCCATACGGTGTGGATACCGAATGGGCATCCTTTCATGAGAAATTTGGGTGCAAACCTAGGATTAGTGAGTCAGCTTACAATTTTTATCCTTGGTCCCTACACCGTTCCCTTTATCTCGTCGTTATGAGATCTAACCTGTTTTATTGGCAGGTCAGAGAGGGGAAAGAAGGTCGAGGGCTCCCCCCCTTGCGTTCCACCAGTAGATGACCTCGGTCCGGCCCGCGCCGGTAAGTTTTATGAGCAAAGGTACGGGGAACCCGACTGTTAGTCGAACCGCGCCTACGGCCGAAGCTGTACGTTTGGAGGTATCTCCCCAACTGGAGACTCCAGTTCCAGAAGTTCGCTCGCCGGGAGAATCTTCCCTCATCGGTAATGGAGAGGCCCCGTCGAAGAGGCGGAGGGTAATACTGGATGAGACCCATATAGATGAGACGTCTTTGAGAGGTGACCCTGCTTCGATAGTTCCTGAGGTTGGGGACGGGGCCGACTAGGAGGCGGGGGAGAGGTCCGTGGCGAGCGCTCGGGAGACTAGCGTATCGGAGGTACTGGGTCTCGATGTGGACATGATTATTCATAGCAGACCCTCCTTATCCCGGCAGAACCGTACCCCTCCTTCGATTGAAGAGAGAGAAGAAAATGCATCGTGGTCGGGGACTACGAGACTGAGTCCAAAATCGACCCCGAAGACATGAGGATGTTCGAGGAGGGCTTTACCAGGACTGTGGTAATGGCGGAGGGGCCTTCTCGTATACTCGAGATACCGTCGGATCTTAACCTGCTACAGTATACAGTGGAGTTGGTGCCGCAGTTCGATCTTCTCTTTTCTGCTGCTGAGAGTGGAGCTCTTTAGGCGGTCAGTGGTTGTAACGACCCAGCCGGTCATTTTGTGTGTTGCGACTCCGTTCCCGGAAATGACTCTTTCCATAGCGGCTACTCGTGCCTTATGATTTGTGGGGGGCAGGTAGTTCGAGATTCAGAAGTGATTTAGCCAGTTCAGGAACACTTGGTTCCTGAAGGCTAGCCTTTTTGGCTAATTTTGGTTCCGAGCAGCATTTTGAGCAAACGACCTCGGAATCGAGTGCTGACAGCTCCAGCAGCTCCGAATGATGATTTCGGACTTGGGCGTATGTTCGCCTCGGGTTTCTGATGACCCGGAAATATTTTGGCACTTGAATTGGAATTCAGGATTTCATAAGATTTAGAATTCAGCCTGGAATTGGACCTCATGATATCATGGTCCGAATGGAATTCCGGAACTGGCAATAGTTTTGTATTGTCATTTATGACTAGTCCGCAAAATTTGGGGTCATTCCGAGCAATGTAGACCCGTTCGGCGTATTGGTGAGCCATTGAAATTTTCTTGAAACTTAAGTTTGAAACTAAGGGGGTTTTGGAGAGTGATTTCTAGTTTGGATGATGTTTTGAGTGTTCCGAGAGTTCAAGCGAGTCTCTTACGATTTGGGACTTGTTGGTATAATTTGTCAGGGGCTCGGGTGGGCCTAGGGGCCTCCCGGACCCCAATCGGGATAAAAAACCAGTAATTAATAGCTGGTGGGGGACTGTTTCTGGTGTGACCGCCCCTGCGGTCCATC
>MDKH01076036.1:0-11361 GCA_005239495.1 Nicotiana undulata
AGCCTATGCGTTGGACATGAGTTTAAACACAGCAAATAAGACTCTATACCTAATCCCTCAAGCTGAGGTTAAGCCAAACACTTACCTCGGCTCCAAAGAAAATGCAAGTCAAGCCTCAATCACAGCCTTTCCTCTCGAATCCAACTCCGAATCGGGAATATCTAGACATAATGGATTTATTAACATCAATAAGTACTTAATAAACCAATTCCCAAGCCAAATTATACATTTCCTACTATATCTCTGAGAATACTAAAATTCGACCCCAGGACCACACATTCAGATTTTCAAAAATTCGCGAAGGAATCAATTACCCGGAGTCTAAGGATCGAAGTTATGTAATTTATACAAGGATTCATGGCCTAACATGGAAAATCCCAAAATCTTCAAGAACCCTAAAATTACTACCTAATCTATGATTTTTAGATGATTTAGTAGTGAATTTAACTAGGAATTAGTGTTTGAAATTAGTAAAACTATGGAATTTACTTATCTCAATAACAGTAGTGGAAGGTCATTTGAGAAGCTCTCAAAAATCTTGAAGAGGAAGATGAAAATGGAGGAATAAGGCTAAGTCCTGTATTTTATAACACTACCCAGTGATTTCTTCACTGCGATCGCGACAAGGGGCCTGCGATCGCGAAGGCCAACTGGCCGGACCTTTGCGATCGCGGTAGGGGTCCTGCGATCGCGAAGAACAACTGGCAAGACCTCTGCGATCGTGGCAGAGGTCCTGCGATCGCGAAGAACAAACTCACCCGGCCCAGACGCGACTCAAATGCGATCGCAAGAAATGGGCTGCGATCGCGAAGGTGTGGAACCCAGACCTCTGCGATCGCGGAGAGGAAGCTGCAATCGCTGTGAACAATCACTAGCCCAGCAAAATCCTTCTCTGCGATCGCAACCCACCTTCTGCGATCGCTGAGAAGGAAACCAGATAGCAGATTTTCTGGTTTTTCCAACTTAGCTCCCGGGGGTCTAAAACACCCCCGAGCCCCTCGGGACCCCGTCAAAAAGCATCGGCAAGTCTGTATTCATGATACGGATTCGCTCGAACTTCCGGAACATGAAAAACAACAATGGAACTCGAAATCGAACCCCAAAACCACATTAATCAAACTTAAGAACTTTGAAATTCTAGAATTCGCTTCAATGCGCCGAACCGGCCTAAACTACTCAGAATTTCATTCGGACCTCGGGAAAATAAAATCACCTTTCAAGCCAAATTTCAAATTCTTTAAAAACCTCAAAGCTTCATTAATTCCAATTTTCCTCATTTGGATCCAAAACCAATCAAATCAAGTCGGTTTTACACCAAATTTCACAGATAGGACAAATAACATATAATAAACCTGTTCCGGGCTCCGAAACCGTAATACGGGCCCGGTAGCATGGCTTTCACATAATTACTCATTTTCAAAATCCTTTATTATTCTTAGAAACAATTTTCTTTTAAAATTCATTTCTCGGGCTTGGGATCTCGGAATTCGATTCCGGGCATACGCCCAAGTTTCATTTTTTCCTACGGACCCTCCGGGATCGTCACATCACGGTTCTGGGTCCGTTTACCAAAAATGCTGGCCAAAGTTAACTTTATTCATTTAATTATCAAAAATTCCATTTTTCGTCCAATTTTCAATATAAAGACTTCCCGGCGACACGCCCGGGCTGCACACGCATATCGAGGTGAGATCAACGGAGGCTTTCGGAACCTCGGAACACAAATATAATTAAAATTACTTAGGATGACCGTTTGGGTCATCACAATGTGCACAATATCGTTAAGTTATATTGGCTAGATCTGAGCCGTCCAAAAGTGGATTTGCGCGGGAAAGGCTTATTAGTAGATTGATTTAGCTTGTTTGAGGTAAGTATCTTCCACAACCCAGATATCCCTCATCGGGACCGTTATGGCACCTAACATTTCACTTGCTAGGCAAGCCAACGTTAGAATAGTTTTAAGTCGTTTTTAACAAATCAAATTAACAAATGCCAATTATACTGAAATAACTGTAATAGAACTAGAATAAAGTGCGAAAACTTATAACAACCGATATATCTAAATACAACCCAGAATTCGATGTCACAAGTTCACGAGCTACTAGAATAATAAACATAAAGGTCTGATTGCAAGTAAAGTTGTCTAAAAGAAAATACACATCTAAGCTAAAGTTGTCCTGATTATCTCTGTTATAGGTTACAAGTGTATTATCATTGTTTTTTAGTATAATGTGCCTAAACTATGTGTTAGTGACATCTTTAACAATGTGCCACTTCATTGGGAAGAACCCGCTCCACTTATCAAGCTACCAAAAGTCCATATTTCTATTGAAATCAACCTGCCAACAGATGACAGTTATAGAAATTTTATTGCAAGTATTATTTTAGAACTTTTAAGGTTTTGTTATCTTTTTACTTAGAAATTTGAATATTCGTCATTTGAGTGAATTCTTTGCGCTTTGGTACATATATTTTGCTTTATCCATTTAATTGTGATATTCTAAGGTGGTATTATCAGTGGATAATTGCTTTTCCTAGTACATCAATAACTCTTATCTCTAGAATAATCTTTATCGCAAGGCTGATATGTTGAGAGTTATATGATGCTTCCTTCTGTTTTGCATATGATCTGCTGATATGTTTGAGTTAATTAGTACTAGTATAACTTAATACAACTAGATAATTCATTATTTTGGAGAAGCAACTATGCAAACTGACCTACTGATAATTGAACAAGATAATGATGAAGATGTGCAACCTTATATTAAGCATATGATGGATGGTCAAAATCACTTTACAACCCTACCTTATATTGAGCAGTTGATGGATAGTCATAACTACTCTGAAGATTAAGCACATGATGATCGATCTAATTAAATAGTTCTGCTGGTGGCACTAAGGTTCAACCTAATGATGATGAAATAGGTACACCTTTCTCTGGAACTTTTTTCCAGATCTTAATTGTGTGAAAATTTTGGTCAATCTAACTAGTTTATATTGTGTAATTAGCAACTGGGCTTTTCTGCAATAAAATTATTTTTTATTGTGATATCTAACTATTTTATATAGTGTACTAGCAACAAAAATTAAATTGTTGTTTTCTTATATTTATTATGTCTTCAACGCAAAACTGCTTTATTTTAGTGGTATCTGGGAGGGGAAAGAAAAGTTGTTGCGACTGTGTTGAGGTATTGTGATTGAAGCTGTTTCACATTCCAAATTGGAGCTCTTCGAATTGTATTGCGATTGATATAAAACCAGCATATTGCATAGGAAAGTATTAAAACCGTTTCAAATTCCTCCTCCTGCGCCTTGATCTGCCTTACTTGCTCCTGCACTGCAGTAGCTTCCTCATCCTCCAGTGATGTCCCTACATTTTCCATCAGAGAATCACCATCTTCATCACTACAACAGTACTGCACTTTGTTGATCATAAAGATTTACTCGAGCTTGTTTGAACTAATTGTCCATCTCTAGGAGGGGAAATGAGAATCCTCCAACTAAGTGATTCATTTCTGCACCAAACTCCTGTGGGTTTTTCTTGTGGAAGCTGAATGCATGTGTAAACTTAAAGTTGTGTTCCCCATCTTCTGCCTCACATAAATCGTTAATTGGATCTGTTTGGGAGAGAAATGTTTCTTTATAAAATTTTAATCATATGAAAGTATGTTAGCTAATGTTTTAGTATTTATCAGGTCTCTAATGCCAACAACGGTCATGGACGAGTACCACAAACATAAAGGATACCTAGTGTTGCCGAAAATACTTTACTTTTTCACGATACTACTCATCTTTATCCTTTAGCGCGCCATTGTTTGAGTTTTTTACTGTTTGAATTTTCCTCTTCCAATTTATTTTATCACTAGAATTCGATTCCATATACCCAAATGCTTTTGCCTTAACTACTTTTAGCTACTGGTTGTTGTTTTCATTCCAGCTACTCCATTACTCGCATAGTTATCACTATAATTTGGCTCCATATAGATAGGTAAGGCTGCCATTCAGGTTTGTCCATTTTGTAGCAAAATCTACAAGTAGAAAATAGAAAATAGCATAATAGTAGGAGTGGAGAAGATTTGTGCTAGTTGTTAATATGGATATGGGTCAAAAGAACAAGCATCCCATATGGTAAATCATTAGGAAGTGCAAATCTAGTACTTCTATCCACAATATAAATATTGCTGGTAGAACAAAGTAAATCCATATACAATTATTAGGAAGTAGAAGGAAATATAAGCATCATACTTCTATTAGTAATTCATCTAATTGGGAGTAAATGGAGCTCTTCAGATGAGAAGAATATTGTGCAGAATTACAACTTCTTATGTGAAATCCCTCTAAATCTTGCATAAAGTTTATATGTTTTTGCTATCTACATTAATATGATTATCTCTGTCTTGCATTCCTCTTATATTTAATGATGGCTAGTAGAAAAAGAAGATTTTCTTGCTTATGCGTACATGCACAGTGCTCATATATTTCATCTATTGACATAATTATTTTATAATTTCAGGTCATACGGCTTGATGATCGAAAAGTTAGCGGGTCGAAGATTTCAATATGATAAAGAGTTACAGAAATTATTTGAAGACTATTATTTGTTAGGATTAGTCATATAATGACATTAGCTATTTACTTCAAACAATATAAACTTATTTTAAGTTATAGTGATATTAATATTTTGGATTAGTACTTTCTTTTATTTGTTAAGATTTAATAAGATACATTATATTTTTATGAATTAATATAAATATGTTTTGGTATTTGGATCATTTTTTGAATGAATGTAGTATTATTAATGATGGGTAAATAATTGCCGTTATAGCTAGCGGTCGTTTAACAGGATTTACCTGTTATAAAAATGGACGAAAAAGGGCAAATTATGATGTTTCCATAGAGGATATTGTAGCTATTATAATTGCTGTTAAAGATGACTTTTATCGGCAATTTAATTAAATTTACTAGCCATTAAAATGGATGCTAAAAGGGAATACTAATACGTTTTTCAGAAGGGATATTATAGCCATTTTAATTGCCACAAAACAATTACCTCTAAAGGTATCCACTTTTACTGACAATATTTTTAAATTTAGCAGCTATGCAAATGGACACTAAAAGATCATTAGTAGCCATTTTGGATTGGATTTAGCAGCCATCATAATTGTCGCAAACAATTGCCGTTAAAACAAATGATATTTAGCGGTAATAAGTCATACCTTTTACTAGCTTTTGTGATAATCGCGGTAGAGGCTTTGCCGACCCTGGTTTCAGCGGCTAATCATCAATGACCGGTAAATGATATAGCGGCTATTGTTATTGCCGCTAATGCCCTTTTTTATTGCCTCTAACGCCCCTTTTTGTTGTAGTGTGAATTTATAAATAAACAGTTTAAATAGTACGGAAAAGAAATAGTTCTAAAATAAACAGTCAAAGTGAATAAGCTGATATAAGATAGTAAAATGGGGCCCTCGGCTCAGCACAACGTATCACACAATGGAATCTCCCGGGATACCGTCCCGTAGTTCCATTTATAAATATGCAGTACAGGGGGATCTCCCAGTATATGTATGTAGTCCCCAATATAAATATGCAATACATAGGGAATATCCCAGAATACGTCCGTAGTCCCCAATTTACATACATAGTGCTGGGGGATCTCCCGGAATACGTATGTAGTCCACAATTTAATTATGAAATGCGAAGTAAGCCAATAAACATCGATTCTAACAGTACATCAACAATACAGGTAGGAAAGCAGGGGGGAAAACTAAATAAACATGGCGCATAGAGTGTCAGTTAAGCAATTTAATATGGAAACAATAGGCATGCTTTCCTAATCTAAGATAAACAATTAAACACGTAGTAATGATGTGATAGAAGTACAAGGCACTGTATAATTTTTGAAAGGAAAGTGGGATTTTTGCAGAAATGGCCTGTGTACGTACTCGTCACCTCACGTACACCTAAGAGAAAAGTCCCCAACACAGAGTTAGGCAAGCCACTTACCTCGACCGCTCTACTCAACTCGGAACCACGTTCTTCCCACGAGTATCCGACTCCGAATGGCCCAAATCTATTCAATTCAATTGCATAATATAAATATCACTTTAAGAAATCAATCAGGCTAATTAGTTCAAAGCTAATACGCGAAATTAGGAAATTTTTCCAAAAAGTTCCCCAGACCCACGTCTCAGAATCGAATGAAAGTTACCAATTTAGAATACACATTCACTCACGAACACACTCGAACAAGAATCACCGAAATCCGACGTTAAAATCCCATTAAATTCTCAGATTTTTACTTGGGGAACTTTCATCCTATTTTTCTAATTTTTCCCCCAAACTCCTTGATTAGGTTTAAGAAATTTCTATAGATTAATGATATACAAGTGAAATAGGATTAGGAATCATTACCTATGAGTCTTCTCTTCAAAATCCACTCAAAATCGCCTAATCCCGAGCTCCAAATAGTTTTTAGAAGATATGAAATTCAAACCCTCGAATTAGATGTTATCTGCCCAGCGATCCCACACCTGCGGTCCCGCACCTAGGGAAAAGACATCGCATGTGCGGAAATTCATTAAAGGGTTGGGGGTCGCACCTGCGGTCTCTGGGTCACATCTGAGAGCCCAACCGCCTAGGCCCAAAACCGCACATGCGCATCCTTAAGTGCACCTGCGTGTACGCACCTGCGGCTCCTTTTCTGTAGGTGCGAAACACCAGAACCAGCAATGTTTCAGCTGATGTTTAAGTCTAAAAACCTCCCGTTGAGCATCCGAAACACTCTCGAGGCCCCTGGGACCTCAACTAAAACTACCAACCAGTCTTAATACCTCATCCGAACTTAGTCGAGTCTTTAAAACACATCACATAACACCAAAATCATCAATTATACATGGATTCAAGCCTAAGTACTTATGAAATTTCCAAAATCCACATTCGATGCCGAAACACGTCAAAATAAATCCGAATGACCTCAAATTTTACACACAAGTCATAAATGACACTACGGACCTGTTGCCAATCTCGGAATTCTATTCCGAGCCCGATATCAAAATTTCACCTATCGGCCGACATCGCCAAAATTCTAACTTTCGTCAATTCAAGCGTAAATCTAGTACAGATCTCGAAAACACATTACGGACACACTCCTAACCCCGAAATAACCCAACAGAGCTAACATAGTCGACGGAATTCAATTTCGGACCCGTCTTCACACAGTTCCAACCACGGTTCAATTTCTAAAGCTTAAACTCATATGTAGGGACTATGTGTCCAAAAACTCTCCGGAATTCACAACTAACTAATCCGAGAGGTCCCATAAGAAGATACAAAACGTGGGGAAATTAGTTATTAGGGGATCGGGGAGCTAACTCTCAAAATGACCGACCGGGTCGTTACATTCTCCCTCTCTTAAGAAAATCGTTCGTCCTCGAACGAGTATAAAGACATACCTGAAGCTGTGAAAAAACTAGCTAAACATGGCGCACAGAATAGCAGATAGACCATTTGATATAAAACAAGTAGGCATGTTGTTCCTAACCTAAGCTAACAATTAGCACATTAAGCAATCAAATCGGAGTAAAAGAGTTATAATATGTGAAGTAAAACGTGGAATTTTAGAAACAAATGGCCCGTGTACGTACTCGTCACCTCACGTACACGGCACCCATATAGCAAATAAATGTCAAAACGACCTAAGGGGAAGTCCCCAACATAAAGTTAGGCAAGCCACTTACCTCGACTGCTCAACTCAACTAAAAACCACGTTCTTGCCACGAGTACCCGACTCGGAATGAACCAAATCTATTCAATTCATTTCCATAATGTAAATATCACTTTAAGAAATATATCTAACTAATTAGTTCGAAGCTAATATGCGAAATTAGAAAAATTACCCAAAATGTCCCCCGGGCTCACGTCTCGGAATCAAGTGAAAGTTACCAATTTACTAGTGATGTCATTGAAGTATAATAACAAGGAAAATGGCACAAAACATTCACTTGAACATTTAGTGATATTCTCTCAAGCATTCAAGATCTCATCAAGCATTGAAGTCACAAGTGTGTCAAGAACAAGAGTACAACTCTACTACGGACCAGTTCCACTATGAGTTTATGCATGTCCTTAGTTGAGTTGTAATCTTGTATTAGTTCTTCATTGTAATTCCTATCTTGCTTTCTTAGAAGCTCTGTTTTAGGAAACTCAAAAACATAAACCTGCTGAGTTTGTGTTGTGACTAGAGTTAGTCGTAGGTTGAAGTCTTTGTAAGTAGTAAGTTGCAAAGTGGCTTATAGTAGGTGTATTACAAGTTAGTGAGATTGAAGTATTTGTAATAGATTCATTACAAAGTGGCTTGTAACAAGAGTATTGCAAGTTAGTGAAGTTGAAATCGTATCAGTGTAGGTCGTGGTTTTTGTCCCCTTGAGTTGGGATTTTTCCACGTAAAAATCATGTGTCTTATTTACTTACTGTTTTAGTAGTTACTCTGGGAAATGATATAGGACCAACTTTCTATACAGTTTGGTGGACTCATATAAACTATCACATTTGCTGTAGTAGTTTTAAATACTTATATGCTCATGACTTGGTGACACCCCGATGTTTGGGGCTCGTTTTCCGCACTTTATCTCAAATTTAATTTAACTTGGATTTTTATGGGAAATTCTAATATTGAAAAGCTTTACTTAAATCTTATATTTAAATTGGTAGTATTTTTGGAACACGATAGGCGTCATCACAACAGGATTTAGATTTGGGTCGTGACACACGTGTCTTTATACAGTGCCATCGAATAGAACAAAATAAAGATGACTTTTGAGTCAACTCTTATCATCTTCAAATGTATTCATACATCTGAGATGTCAAATGGAACATTTCTTCAGAAGAATGAAAACCAATTTATGTTGAGTTTACATCCTTATTTGTCGTGTAGTTATAACTAAAATGATATTACATAAAGTATCTGGTGTGTGTTGTAATTATGTGAAGTTAATGAACTTCTCACAAGCTATTTACAACCCATGTTAGGTCATAAAAATGAATGATGATCCTGTATGCTTTGGAATGATTATATATTATGACTAACCATAAGAAAATTAGGATCTCATGTAATTTACGTCCGAAGCAAAAACGTGTCATTCTATTGCTGAAATCCAACAGCCATTTTAGAAAATGGATGTGATCTCACTTTCTGGTGAGTGCTCTTGTAATAAAATAATCAGTGAAACTCAGTTTCATCATTTATTTTTTCTATGGAATTATGGAGTTTCCCGAGCTTATTATGTTGGTCTTAAATTTTACTGAGGAGCATCTTCAATTGAAGATAACAGAAATTTGAATGATATATTTATTGCTTGCTATAGGAAAACTAAGACAATGGTTTGGCGCAATCATGTCCCTTCCTGTGCCCACAAGTTTGTGCTTTCTGCTTATTAGCTTCTAGTTTATACTTTTGTTTTCTGATGATGCTTAACACAAGGGTTCTTCCTACTAAACACGGATGGAGCAGCAGAATGGAACACAAGGCCTCACAGGCATAGGGGGAGTTTTCAGAAATTCGTTTGGTAACTGGATCTTGGGTTACACTGGCACCACCTTGGCTCCAACTCCATTCCTGAGAGAACTAAAAGCACTATATTATGGACTGAGAGTGGCACTCCATAACAACTTCCACCCGCTGGAGATAAACGTAGATGCATTAGAAGTCATCAACACACTACATAATGTATCCAGCACTGTCCTTTCCATTGTGCATGATTGGAGGTTCCTGATGAGGCAGCTGCATAACCCAAAAATATCGCACATACATAGGGAGCAAAACCTGTTTGCAGATCGTTTAGTTCATTTTGGATCAAGTCTCAGGGGAAGCAATATAATCTTTTTTGAACAAACCACCACCCTTTGTGGTACATCTATCAGCAACGGATAGAGCAGGCAGTCCAACTTGCAAATCCTGAACAAGGGAATTTGACTGTGCCTCAACTAGCAAGGACTCCTCCCCCAACAATGACCGATCCCATACACACATGTTTTGTAATCAATGTAGCTCTTTTTTGGGTACCACAAACCTACATCTATGCAACCATAGCACTACCACTACTGGTGTAGGCCTGGATACTACTGCTTTAACGTATGTAAGTGCTCCCATGCACAACCTCCATGTATTAACTCCTTAGTTTCTAATATAATATAATCTTTCCTACCAAAAAAAAAAGTTCAAGTACCATATTCCTACTTAATGAAAAGATGGCATGCTATTCGTTGTCAAAAGAGAAAAAGCTATTAAACTCTTTTGATGTATGGAAAGTCAAAGAATATGGATTATTGAGATGGAATTTCAATTATAAAGACTGCCTTAATTTTGGGTTCTCACGAGTATATTGATCTGGCTCTAATTATTGTGCAGACTACTTTTAACACTGCACATATTTATGTTATATACAGAGGCGTACTGTAAACTGTTAATAATTTTGGATATAGTTTGTTTTAGGGATTGCTTACTTCTGTTGTGTGTTACATGGTATAGAATTTTTTGGTTTGTCTTACTATATAAGACTAGGAGGTTATGTACGATCAACATAGAGACTACTAAGAGGACATCAATGCTAATTGATTTTTCCTTCAAATATTATCTCTGTGATGAAGGACAATAGAGAAGCTAACATAACTGCACTTATAAAAATGTAGAAACCCAGAAAATACATATTTGAGCTTGCGCCCTGGTATAAATCTGATTCTAAGTTATGGGTAAAGTAATTTTCATTTTACACGCCAACCCAGTGGTACTGCTCTTTTTGGTCGTTGACCATCATAGATTTAGCTTGGCATGCTATGCTCTAATTCTAAGGCTTGCTTTTCCTGATAATACGATGTGTTGTCAGTTGTTGCTCTTATACTCCAGATTTTATCCAATCTTTTGTGTTAGTGGGACCGCCAACATGAAGTTGAACAATCCAAACTGTTTTGACCTTTCTAGCAAACTCAAGAATGTACTTGTATGACTTTGTTCCGCTAATACATCTACATATATGATATATTTTATGTTAATATTTATAAGCACATTATGTTAATATTTAGCTTGGTGATATTACTTTTTAAAACTTTTTCATAGTCTAACAAACTAAATAATAAAAGCAACAATAATATTATCTATCTTAATATTCAATCTTTTCTGCACAACAATTTCGCACAGCCGTCTAGTATACTATAAGTATTGATTTATGCTATACCATTTTTATAGCCTCATACACGTAGTTTAGTATTACTTGTTTTTAGAAGTAAACAATAATAGTAGACTTAGGGGTGGCAAATGGACGGGTTGGGCTGAATTTGGGCGGGTCAAGATGGGTTAGGTCAATA